>CAEFZY010046847.1:0-46958 GCA_903066815.1 Brachyrhaphis roseni
TTCATTCATTCATTCATTCATTCATTCATTCATTCATTCATTCATTCATTCATTCATTCATTCATTCATTCATTCATGCCAAAACAATAGAACATGCTAGTAAAGAACTAAATATTTAAGTGTTTCATTTAGTTTTTCACATGACTAACTTTCCCTAGAGCCTGCCTCAAGATTCACTCTCTCTTTTGTCCACAGCTATACTCACTCACTACACCTTTTACTCCTGCTGTAACCCATTTAAAACAGTACTGTTGTATTTCTTTGAACACTCTTCAATGGATTGTAGCTTTAGTGGGGTTAGGGAGGCCAGATTTTGAAAGGCATGCCACCAAACATATCTGTAGCCTTGTTCAAATCATTGTGCAAGACCCGTGGTCTTCTTTAAAACACAAAAATAAATATCTGAATGAAAGCCATTTGCCCTCTTGCAGCTCAAAGAGGGCAGAATCTGTTCTCTGCCTGATTTTTCCTCAATAAGAAACATTTTTCCCCTCCAGTAGTATTTAGTTGTTTGAATTAAATGGTAACAGAACAATCTCTGATAATTAGTGAGTTAAGAAAACAGTTTAAATAGAATGATTTATGCCGGCTCAATGGATGAAGCTGCGTGCGTGTGTGTATGTTTTCCTTTTTTTAATGGCTTCTGTTTTTTGGAAATGTAAAGTATAATCCATAACACTTAAAATCAAAACAACAGAGAATAGTTCCCACTGGCACTTCTAATCAGAGGAAAAATATTCAACACATATTTCCTCTTTGTATGGTCACAATGGCTTTCCTCCCTTTTGTGTTTAATAGGGCATGTAAATATTTATTCAATTTATCTGTAGCCTAAGTTGTGATATACTCATCTTAGCACTAGATTTACATAGACAGCAACAGTCAGACACAGAGGCTTTGACAATCTGATCCACTTTAACTAAAACTTGCTTTAGGGATAGAATAGTTCCCATTGATTTCCATTCCAACACTAAGTTCATGAGCTGTGGGATATTTTTAAATGTTGAGTTCAGAAGTTTACATACATTTGTTCAGTATTTAGTTAATTTGGACCAACTATTTACTTTGTTTTCCTTGAGCCACGTTGTCATTTTTTGGCTGGTATGCCAACGTCCCTTCGGAAGACGGAAAGATATCACATCTTTTCATGTTGCCTATGGTTTTGATCTCTGATCCGCCTAAACTAGTTGGTCTCGGTTCGGTTTAAGTGAACTCTGGCACGGTTCGAATGCATATGTGAATGCCCAACGGACCAAAAGCAGGAAGCAAACAATGGAGCATGGCATTCTGGGTAACTATAACCAAAACAAACTTGAGAGTCTAGCGCTAGTGGGAGAAATGGCTTGTGGTCTTTTACCAACAACAAAAGATAAATCCTAAAATTTGACACCGCTCCATTTCTGTTTACATTTTGTGCGGAAGGAAGTTGCGCTCATGCTTTCTTCTGAGGTTTTTTCTGTTGTTTCCTTCAGTAGTTCTTGGTGCAGCGCCGCCACAGGCGAGGAGGTCAACAGGTTTTACAAAGGTCTGGATCATTTGACACAGTGCAAGCGAACCGCGACACTGAACAACATGTATTTTTCTAGATAGAGTACATAAATGTGGTTTCAGCAGTAAATCAGTAGATGTGACATTGCCTGTACAAATAAGGTTTACTTTGGGGAGTCAGGTTAGCATTTAGCCACAATTGAGCAACTTAGATACAACAAATCCAGCTGTTTCGTTGTACTTTTAACACTTTTTGCATAAAATATTATTTCAATTGTACCTCTGGTGAAGTTCAGCTTCTATGAATGGAATTTCTGTAACAACATGAACCCACCATAAGTTTAAAGTATATCATAAGTAAATGTTCAACTATGCTAGTCATTACTAGCATACACCGAGGCCGACTATGATTTCCGTTATGATGACGCAATACAAATGTGATTCATTTAAGGCATTACTCTTCTCTTTCTCTCCACCAGCACAATTCCTTTTACATTTGGCATTTGAAATGAAAATTGCTTTCTTAATAGATGTTGCATAACATGTTTTCGAGAGAGAGAGCGTCTTTCATCTTCATTTGCTTCCGAGCTCCTGCTGGCATCGCGAGCAACACTCGGCAAGAAATGCGGCCTGGGTTGCTTTTAGAGCGCGAGCACCAGGACGCCAGGCCTTCGCCCTGTTTCATTTTTACAAGATCATTCGTAATATTTTTATGTCGTCTGCTTGTGTTTCTCCAGATGGCGCAAGTAGAGGATCATTTTTATTTTTGCTCCTTCATCTAATTTATATTAAGCTGCTTCGCCGTTGCTTCATTCTCATAATGTTCCCAAAAAAATAAAATAAAAAAATAAATTGTTGCTCTCTGCAGGACTCGACTCTTTAGAAGAGATGCTGACATTTGAAGACGTTTCATCTCGCTAAGAACATCGTGGAACGAATGCAACTTAGACGCATGAAAAAAACTTTGCAAGAGGATAAAGCCGGCCACTCAGACAACATCGGCATTATTGGAAACCATTCTATGCCATTGATGTATAAGATACACAGGAGCTGGTCTCTGAAATACAACAAATCTGCAGGAGAAAACTCAGAACATTAGTGGCTTTTTTGCTGGTGTAATTTGCTCTTTATTCTGCGGGAAATGGCTCTTAAAAAAAAAAAAAGAAAAAGCAAAGTGGAACCTTTAGAAACCATGAGTGACACGACGGCGTGGGTCAAAAGCTGTTTTAGTATTAATTTAATTACAGTCGGGGTTTTGAGTCACGGGCATTAAGTCAACGAAAGGGTGAAATTTCTCAAACAGCACGAAGCCGGGGGATTTGGGAAAGCGCTGCAGTAATTACGCAAGATGCTCTGGTTCATAACTTCATATTTTCTGGGCACGGGAAGAGTAGAAGAAAATGAGCCGTTTTATTCCAGAAAGGCGTAAAGCCTGCTGCGTTGTGGTCGGATGAGGTCAGAGGAAGGACCTCGGACTCCTTAACAAGCTCCTCCAAAAGCAAACAACTTAAGACCCTTTTTCATCAAATTCGAGTCGTGGCCGTCTTGGAAATACACTGACATTGGTGGCATTGCTTTTCAAGCAAACACATTGATTTGTTTGCAGCAAAGTTCATATTTGCAGTCAGATGAAAGGAAAACAGCCAGCTACAGAGTTTCCTGCTTAGCTGAAGGCCACGGCATCCTTTTTTCCCCGTGATTTATAACCACATTTTGTTGTGAAAGAGCATTACTTTGGTGTTAGAACGTGATAGAAGAAAGCTGTTCCATAGTGTTTGACTATTTAGAAGTCTATATCAGTAAAATGTTGATGGGAGAGAAAAAATGTAAACCGAGACGTACAGTCCCTGTCCGACACACAAAAGAAAAATTGCTAAATTGCATCCTCTGCTTATAAACAAGGTTTTTCAGAGTCCTACAAATGTCCTAAATGTCTGTATCAGATTTGTCTGATATGTCTATTGAATATTCATATGTGAAACGTTTTTGAAAAACACATTCTTTTGTCGGGTTTCCCTGATTTTCTTTACACAAGTGTTCCTTTTCTTTGCCTTGATCTCACTGTAAGAGTCTTATTTCTCGTTCATGCTGGAAGTGCAGTCAGCACATTAATCTCTGCTGCTGACGTTGACACAGAGTCGACCTCCACACTTTAACAAATGACAGAGTTAAAACTGAATCGCACGGTTTTTGACCAACTGCTAGAAAGCAAAACCTGGTACGATAAATTTCAGTTTTTTCCTCTCTCTTGCTCACAGTTTAAATATTTAAATGTTCACTAATAGCACTTGATCTTTTTCTTTTATTGTTGTTCTTTATGCCCTTATGGATCCTTCAAGTAGTTTATTTTGTGCTGTGTTTGAGGAAGTGTTCACTTATTAATGTCATTGTTTGTGTTCATTTTTATCCTGCCAGTATGTGAAAACACAACTCCACCCTCCCAGCCCCCCTTCGGCTCTTGAGGCTGCTAGAGCTCAGCCAAATTGGACTATTCGATAAACCACTTCCCAGACTCGCAGTAAATCTGCTGCGGGAAGAAACACATAAGAGACAAACTGGGTGTTTGACTGATAAGTGGTGGAGACTGGAACATTCAGATAAGCCCTTTGTGCCTGCTGCTACGTACAGTCGAGCTTCATATCATAAACTATTTGTGCCAAGGGCACGCGATGGAATCGCAATGCCATACCTTGGAGATTACCACAGCTGTGATGTGTGTTGACCCAAGTTATGATAACCTTGTTATCGGCGGTAAGGTCTATAAACCTTATCTGCGCTATATTTCATCCAGGCATCGGCGATGCTGGCAGCTAATGGAGATTTAGCCCTTCAGTGATCCCTTATCTGCCAAACGCATCTCAGACCAAACTATTCCCCTGCTGTTCCCTCGATTTGCCGTTTGTTTGAGAACCCACATAATACATAATAACAGTGTCTGATCGGACTTGATAGCACTTATTACAGAGGATATCATCAGCTGCTGGCGTGTCCTAAAGGAGTGCTTGGGAGACTAGTGACAGTGCTTCGCTGAAAGATAAAACCCGCTCAATAAAACTTGGTGTTTAGCAGTCTACTGTTCTGCAGAGACGGATTAAGTCTTTGTAGGAATTTCATTGGACGCACAATATTATATGGCTCATTTTGTTATAGACTTCTTTATCTTTTTATAATCAATACTAATAAATACTCTACTCCTTTAGGAAGGTTGCAAATTTGCTCTTATATGGAATTCAGATCGTAAAGTGACAGAGCTCGTTGTCAAAACGGTACTCCAAGATTAGTCCCAGCACCTCCCAAGAAGGATGCTGAGAGGGAAGCGGAGAGTGTAGTCATGGCAACAGGATGTAGTTCAAAAGTGTGACATGTTGAAATATACCTGTTCTTGTTAAATAATAATAGAAAAAAATCAGCACTGTTCATATTTATGTATTTTAATTTAAAGAATTTTCAGAAAATTAGTAATCTGCTATTTATGTGAAAGAAACTTGTAAGCAGTCCACATGTGGAGATGTGATGGTGTAGATGTTGTATGTAAGTGCAGGTACAAGGCAGGTTCTCCTAAGTTTAAATTAATAAATAATTAAAAATCCACAGGAGAGCAACAGTGAAACTGGCAGAATGGGGGAAAAGAAAAGCAGAAGATGATGTTGGCAGCAGCAGAATCCGACAAAGCATGGCAGAAGCAATAAGGCGTGAAAACAGGGTGACTAATTATTAAATGAAGAACAGCTGAGGGAGAGCAGAGAGCTACAGAGACTAGACAGGGTAAAACTTGTGAGGTTGAAGTCTCAGAGACAGTTGAACCACGGAAAACAGGAAGTAATTGGAACATTGTGCATAAAAATACGAATCAGGATGAAACAGATTTGTGGGTAACGGAACTAAACCTCATGTTAAAATGAGTAACTAGCTCTGTACAAAAAAGGAAAGAAAACTAGAAGAATAAAATTACAGAATAAGTCAATATCGAACACAGGATGTATGAAAATCAACTATAATGATTCTTTCATAATGCATATTATAGCAGAACTTGAGGTACAAAACAAAACGCTGAACCTGAGTCAGCACAACTCTGAGATCTTCTAAGGGTCAGACGGTGATGTTGGATGACAACGCCTGGCTTTGTTTAATCCCAAAGGTTTTCTGTCAGGTTGAGGCGAGGACTCCGTCCAGATTAGTCAAGATGTTCATGTATGTGCCGCAACATTTAGTAATGTGAAAAAATTGATCTTTAAAATGTACTAGGAATATTACATAATGCGACAAAGTATTACAAGCTGTGCTCAAGTACTTTATGACATTTTACATAATGCAGTTTTAATGATGTTTTATGACAATTTAAAGCCCAATTTCATCACATTCTTACATATTGCGGCGTTACAGACCACAGGTCTTGGTTTGGTATTTCATTAGAATCCTGTAATTTCCAAAATACGCTGAAATAAGCTTTTACAGCAAGATTCATGGCCTTAAGCCAAGTTAAGCGACAGTAAGCATTATGGAGAATTTGGTTCCCAAATCATGTTTTCTGGCAGCCTTTGTGGCCCTGCTTGTGTCCTTTTTATTTTCATACGGATGAATTTGCATACAACTCGACAGGTAGAATGTCCTTTGCAGCCAGTTGAGCTCAAAGTGAATAAAAAAAAAAAGGAAAAAATTGAATAATTTACTGAGAAAGTGTGTGAGCCAGTTCTGGCACACATCTGCTGGGAGTCCATCTTGCTCCCAATCCTAGCCGTGATTTAGCACGAATCTGCAGGAGGACGATTCCGCCTGAATCCCGGCAGCTCGTTACCTTGGCAAACGAGCAATTCCACCTTGGAAGTGCCAGGAAATCCTGCGGCGACTCCCGTATGAACCATCTCCGTATGAAGAGCGCCGCTTGACATTAGAGGAAAATCGGTGTCATGAATTTGCCATGACTGATTCAGCAAGAGGACCCACTCCGGTTCCAGCTGTGCACCACATAGGAGTGTCTTGTCCTACATTCTCTGAACCATGTGACTGTTTTGTTGTTGTAGTTTTTTTTATGTTGTGCACCACTGACTCATGAATAAGGATAAACTGGTGTTGTTATGGGGTGTAGATGGATTAACGTCTTGAGCTGCAGCAGCGTTAACTTTATGCATCTGCAGGTTGGAACGTCTCTGTACCCCAAAGAGGAAGGGCGCTTTATGCATTTGCTCCCATCAGTGACTCAGAATGAAAATCATGTAACACACAGCGCACCTTTTATAAACTAATAAATTGTTTTCCTGCTTCATGTCCCAATTAATCTGGCAAAAATCCAGCCCCCCCAAATTCTTGCATTATGAGCAACCCTAAAATATTCTGTTCAGTCTACCGAACAGATTAAAAAAAAAAAAAAGGATAATATGCCGAAAGTATGAGTAACTACATCTTTCTTCACATTTTTTTTTAAATCCTCATTTATTTTTCTGTGGGGATGTGGGTTCTGTTTAACTACAGAACCCCCCCCCCCCCCCTAAGCCATATGCGTGAGAACGCTGCGTTGCCTTCCAGGTAACTTGGCAAGGAAGACAAAAAAAACATTGAAGTGGGACATGAATGGAAGCAGGGCGCGTTGGAATGAACAGAATTTATATTCAAGTTAAAACCATACGTCCTGATTGGACTTGTTGCATTGACCGGTAAGAATGGTTGGCTGGGCTGCACACCAAAGCACGACTCGAGGTCCGACATGCAGAACATGGTGTGTTGGATCAAACGCAGTCTCAGATTTCATTATGCTCAAGTCACAAAGTCACTTCCTTTACACTTTATAGAGTTTTAAATGCATTCAACATTGGATCTGAGAACTCTTCACATTCTCCAGCTGCATTTGTGCATTTTTTTTGAAAACTAAAAGAAAAAGAAAAAAAAACCCACCTCTAGCCATCCCCTCTAAGGTTCCTTTCACTTCAACAAGGCAAAGCATCATTTGCTAAATTAACGTCCAGAGGTGTTGGAGTCGTAGATGCTGTTATTAAGTGAGACCTTAATAAATCATTTCCCAAGTTTGTTTGTTACATCTGAAATATAAGCTAAATCAATATGAGATATAAATAAATGGTGTGCAGCATTAAACAAACGCTTCTCTGAAGCATCTCGTTCAGTTGTAGCGCTATATTAAATTATACTAATATGTAGTTAATGAACAAATTAATCTTATGTACTTTACCAACAACTGGGTAGGTTTTTTTTTCTTTTTTTAGCAGTCTGCTAATTATTTTCCTTTTCAACTCAACAACCAATTATTATAAACTTAAACATTCAGGGATATTATCCATTTTCTGTCAGGTGTAATGTCAACAGGGAAAAACTGAATTGAATTAAAAAAAATTATCATCGATCTATGTATATATAATGGTATGGATTTATAATAGAAATGCAACTAATAAACTAGACTGACAAATTTAAGGATGAAAAACACAGAATAAAAATGATTTCTACTGACAAGAATAATTGAGTATAAACACACACATTCAATATGAGCTGGTGACGAGTAAAGCAAACTCTCAATGAACTTTAGTAAGGATCAAGATATTTCCAGTCCAAATCACAGAAAAACCCTCTAACTTTGCTTCGCTCATCAAAGCTCGTTGAAATACCTTATGTGGACGAATTACCCTCGTAACCATGCCAACAGTACAAGGATTCATAATCTTTGTTAGCAGCAGTACAGTATCTCAGTTTTAGAAGTGTCGCACAATCTCTGGTGACAAGCAAGGCCGTGAAATAATGAGAGGAAGTTACTGAAACTGTAGCGTTCTAATTTTATAAATGAATCTCTTTGTATGGAGACATTCTACCAGCCAGCAGCCTTATCTAGGCCTCCAGGCCATCAGCTGTGCGCCTCATTATGAAAACAACACGCTCTCTGCAAGCTGAAATTAGAACCAACAGTCTGAATTGACCTGGGGAAGAAAATAACTTATCAGTCACAAGTGACAGTAACTTAGTGCAATGCATCCTTCCTGAGTTCACACCTACCATCTGCTACTCTGAATCTGTTCTTTGACATAATTTGCAAAAAGGTCACAAAGGATCAGAGGCATCTTTGAAATTTGGCACCAAAATACCAGTGAGCGTTCCCCAAAACAACGTGGCACCAATAGCGAAATATGGATCGGAGTTACTTTCTTTGGTGAAACTGAGATTTTCAATGGCATTAAAAGCTCCAAATACCAACAAGCTCTGCTCCAAAACCTGGAGGTTTCGATTAGACCGGTGAAGATGAAAATGGATTGTAGTTTTCAGCGTCACTGAGAACCCATCCGAACCGACAAAACGATTCATGCTTTACGACGGTCTTGCCAACGTTCAGAACTAAATCTGACAGAAAATACGCGGAGTGCCTCTGAAAAGTGTCGTGGACAAGAAGTGTCATCACAGTCGGACAGATTTGTCTTTTCAAGGCAGACTGACTTAAGATGTGGCATAGTGATCGACTCCTACAAAAGTAGGTTTGACGTAGAAACTGAAACAGAAGGGATGTTGTTGGACATATTTCTATGTTTTCAGGTGAATTTGATTGAATATCTTAACAAAAGGACTAGACTCCTGTCCGGCAGGATGGAAACTGTTTTTTCTGTCAGCTTCCTTTCCTCTTCATATTCCAACCCACACCCATGAACATCATATCTGAAGCTTCTCTCCTGGCTTTACTCTGGAGAAGACCAGTGGTCCGAGGTGAATAAACCCCCTACATATCCTGGATAACATCGAATCCAACGTACCGAATTTCTTTTATTTCTTTATTCGTCTATCATTGTGGATTTTATCAAACCCAGTCAGCAGCTGGGAGCTGATTCTGCTAGCAAACCACGAGAGATCCTTTGACTTTGTAATTAATTTGTGTTGATCACAAATCTCACTAAGACACGACTGACGTTTGTGGTTCCTGATGGGACAAATAATGGGTTTTATATGTCTAACCAACCAATCAACGTCTAAATCCAGGATAAACTGGTGGCCAGAGTTTGTAAACCCAGACAATTAACTGGTGACCTAGAAATATTTAACACAGCGGATGTTGGTGGTACCTTAAATTCATTTCCAGCATTTCATTCTAGCCTCCCAGTGGTATTTGGGGGCAGTACAGGGTCAGGTCACAGTCACAGCTGTTAGCCATAGCAGGCAGCTACATAATTCACTGGCCTTGTTAGTGTTTGTCATTCACCAGATAATTTATGAAATTGCTTTAATGCAACGCAAGGCACTAGAATCATGAATCGCAACCCATAGTTTGGCGAAGTTGAACAAAAATGACTTTATAGGTGCAAATTTCCATATAGAAAAGTTAAACCACAAAAAGACCTGCAAAGTAATTGACCCTCACCACCACGGAATATGAAATAAACATGGATTCACACCCCAAAGAAAATTCAACAGTATTCCCTTTAAATATGCCGTGCCTTGTTGTGAAACTCTTCTCTATTTTTTTTTCTTTTTCTTTCACAGCTTACAAAAAACATATGAAAACAACGATGTAAATACACCTCCCAGTTGGAGGAATCGGTATGCAATTTGCAAGTCTGAAGTTGCCTCTTAGCCCTGGCAGTTTATTGCAGCAGAACCGGGCGAAATATCGGGGCGTACAGCTGCTTGGCAGAGGTTGGCGACTCGGAGAGCGAAGGGAAGGGGGAAGAGAACTGGTTGAATCCCTGGGAGATCTATCAGATGAGAGCGATGTAACACATCTGGTCTGTCGGCATCTCCCAGGTCTTTAATATTCACAGTAACTCCCAGGAATCTGCTGTGGGAAAAAAAAAAAAGAAAAAAAAAAAAAGCCCACAATGAATAATTGATGCAGTGTGGAGCCACAGAGCTCCCTCCTCCTGTTAATTGGATTTCATGAAGAAGAACAGAGGAAGAGGAGTTTAAAAAAGAGAATATATATATATATATATATATATATATATTACAACAATATTATTATGCTGGTGGTTGTTCTATGCCAGTATTATCTGCATAAAGCTCAATTATTTATTCTGTTTAAGACATGCTGTCAACTGAGGAACCAATGATTGGTGTATGGTTCCCTGAGAACTTAAAATTATAATTTTATTATTTAACTATTTATTGCAAATTCAAATTATATATAATATTTCCCTTTACATATATGTTCAAATGAAAGATTTAAAGGTAAACTGCTTAAATTTAAGGTTACGTCAATGAATCATTGCTGTTTAAAGCAGCTAGTTTTTGTTAACCAAAAGCTAGTTAGAATTTTGGCTAGTAAAACCTGCTAGTCGCTGTCACAGAGATTAGAGGTAAACAATGATTTCAAATGGTTTTAAACTATGGATCCTTTATGAATAATAGCATTGTTTGAAAATGTTTCTATTAATTGAAAACAGAACTTTTAAACATTGGTCCTGCTTCTGGCTGTGCTTTATTTACTGCTTGGCCAGTCAATAGAGAAATAGAAAAAGCAGCACTGACTGCCTGAACTCTGTGCACATCAAAGCTCGCGCCACATTGAAAAGGAAAACCATTCAGTTTGGAAAATTTGGTTGTAACAGCACTAAAATGTATTGAAAGTTCATTTTATGTAAAATATCTAGTTTGTAAGTTTATGTTCTTATTTGTTTGTTGTGTAAAACCATTTATCACAACTGACTTTACATTAACAGTTTGATAGTTAACAGTTACCACATACCTAAATACTAGTAAATGTGTCTTTTAGTGTAAACTACTTTGTTCTTTTGTTCTATGAACTACTGACAACATGTCTCAGAGATTCCAAGCACAAATTTAGTATTAATTTGCAAAAAATGAGAAATGGTCAAAAATAACGATAAAGATGCAATGCTTTCAGATCTCAAGTAATGCAAGCAGAACAAGTTGATATTCATTTAGAAACAATACTGATGTTTTAACTAAGGAAGAGTTTAGAAATCAATATTTGGTGCAACAACCATGAGGTTTTCAATGGGGTTCAGTACAGTGGTTTAAATTCTTTCCAGGGCCGTATAATCACTAGGAAAGAGTAAAAAAAAAAATCATATTATTTAGAACAGATTTTGAGTGTTTTAATCTAAGGACATGTTATGAAGTGCACAATTTTCCAAAGTGAATAATGGAGGCAAAAACAACATTTTAGTACAAATAAAACACAGATTTGTCAGAGTACGTTAAGCACCAAAGGACTGAAAGACTTTGGACCAACAGCACTACAGCTGCCTTGCAGCTACAGTATACATTAACCGTGTTTCCATGTTTGTTTAGAACATGCAGCCAGAAACCCTGGACAGTAGCCACAAGCTATTTTATTGATTTATCGTGCTGCCCACTTTTTCTATCACATAATTCCTCTTTCCAGAGTTGTGTCAGACATTTCTTTCTGCAGTAAGCTGGAGACTGCAGACACCAACTACTACTGTCTTATTATCCTGACGTCTTGAACAGTTTCAAAGTGTGTAAGATTAGCGTTTTCTATCTAAAACACACTAATAAATATAGCGAAAATAAAAAAAAGGCAGATTGAGCTATGTTATAATTTTGTTGCAGCCTTATTTAAAGTTGTATCACATTCATTTCTTAAAATTTCACACACAAATACCCTTTAGTGACAATATGTTAAAACGTAAGTTTTTTTTGCATATTTATTAAAAATAGAAAATATATTTATGTAAGTATTCAGCAGTACTACTCATCCTTGAAGACATTTTTTGGCCTCTCTACCCATGTCTGCAGCTTGAATTCAGAATTTAGTCTAAATCTTTGCGCTTGGATGTCAAAGTTCCCCCGTCCTCAAACAAAGCACAAAAATGTAAAATATTTTAAGAGAAAATCGGAGGAGCCCCCGTTTCTAAGGATATTAAAATGCTTTGTTACTGGTAATGACAGTAATGGACTGAAATATCGTGAAATATAACCTGACCCTTTATAACATTAAAAATTAAATGTACGCTGTCACACCACAGTTCATCATCAATCTCTTTAAAGTACACTGGGGAGCATTCATCCTTATGCCGCAATGAGGGGGGGAAAAAAAAAAAAAAAACATTGGCTCATCAGAAAATTTGATGATGCAATTATTAGGCAGGCTGCTCCTGCATTCATTAGTGGAAGTGTTTAAAGACATGCAGAGTCAAAAAAGATTTTTTTACTACACCAACGGAGAACTATTTCACCTCAGAAGGTTTCCATTTACCGTCAACCGCTGTGACTAATTTCCAAGAAAATACAACAAAATTGAAATCATTGCTGGTATTATAGTCAAAGTCAAACAAAAAGTATTTCACATATTGTATGGATATGTGATGTTAAACAATGTCATCTGAGACGTTGATAAAGAATTTGTCATAAACAAGTTCTTGAAATAATCAACATCATTGTTTTTTTTTTTTTTTTAGTAAAATAAATGGTAAGAGTTGCAAGTTCTGTGAAGCAATACAGGATTTCTCAGAACATGAATTTTAAAAATAATAAAAAGCATGATTAAACAACAATAATCCTGCTGTGGATTCTGAACCCATTTACCTCCAACAATATCAACGTTTTAGTTCAGTTAACAGTGCTCCATCTTCATACTCTGCGTTTTTGACCGGAATATTATTTTGATTATCCTTTAGACATGATGGATGGTAGTGTACTTTCTACAAAGAACACAGACAGAGCGGAGGACTTACTCTCTTTTGTGACTCATCCGTAACCAATTAAAATGTTTACTACACCAGCAAAACTTCCTGTCCGCATGTTACAGGACATAAAAAGAACTGATCAATGGCCGGACAAGTGCTACCAAAACAACAACAACAACAACAACAAAGCATGGAATTCATGAGCCATTGTGAACTATAGAGAAAGAGTTAACGTTAAACATTTTACCTTTAGCGGGTCACCATCACTAATCGTTTAAAGAGTTGCGAGTTTGTCAGCACTGATATCAAACTAGTACACTTGTTTTCCTATTTCATAAAGGGAGGCTGGTTTCTTGTTTTTGCTGGCGTCTCCATACCAATGTCTAAACCTACAGATGAAACTTTTACAGACATGAACTGCAAGTCTATTTCTGAAATTTAAACTGCTTGCAAATAATCCCTTGGTCCATGAACAAAAAAAAAAATATCAACCCACTAGCTGTCAGTTTTACAGTTTTAAGCAAATTGCATTATTTTTCCAGGTAGCTTTCAGACAAGTTGTAGGCTTTCAAATTAAAATGTAGTGAGTAGCAACTTGCTAATATTTACATATAAAAGGGGAAAGTAGGATAAGCTCACGTAGCTACATCCATATTTTCAACTATGTTGTCCCTTTTCTTAAACAAGTTGCTACCTAACGTTGTTCGCTTGCTTTGCTGATGACACTAAGTAGTTTTCCATACTGATGTAATGTAATTATTCGGTCACTGATGTGACATTTAAGTTGAATTATTACTTTTTTCCTGTAGCAGTGGTGCACATTTGTAGGATACATGACATCTGAAAGCTAAGGCGTTGGTGTCCTGTGTGGTAACAAAAATCATCTTTTTAGTTTCCCGTGGCATGTTGTTTATGATCAATCAAGAAAAAAGGATTGATACTCAGGAGGGCGGCAGGGATATTAGCGTGATTAATGAATTTTTGATTTTGTTGATTAATATTGATTTTTTTCCCCTCCACAGATGGTAAATAAGTTCTCATCCTGACAAACAAACAGCCGTCTCCCTTCTCCTTTTACAGTATTTATGACATAGATTGATCGGCGGGGTCAAGAATTCATCCTGCAGATTGATTTTGACCGCTCTGTACATTATTATTACTCTAATTTGATGCAGGCTGAGAAGCCTTACACTTAAGAATAGCTGAGATGAATAAACTTCAAGGAACCAAAGCGCACATCCAGGCGTCCAACGAGTCCCCTGTGACAGACTGAAACCTGGTCGCTCTTAACCGTCCTGCTGTTCAGCAGAGGTTGAACAGCACACAGAAGAGCGAACGTTTTCTACTCATTTGAGGGTCACGCAGGTGAAAACGGCAGAGAGAGGGCAGCCCATCTGTTGGCCAGTAAAACCCAAGTTAAAGCAAGCAACAGGGTCATGATGCAGCTATCAGTCCTTCATGTTTCACTGGCCCTCCGAAGCCCTTATACCTTTGGTAGCTCGCGGGCCGGTGACACTCGCTGACCAGTTAAAGCAGCCGCACAGATTGCTGGAGATTTATGGCTCGCACTTGTATTATTGGCTGCTTTCAGGAGGCTTTTATCTCTTCGTTGGGACATGTGTGAGAAAAGGCAGAGGGGAGAAAAGGATCGCCGCGGTTACCGGAGCGTGCTCAGCGACCCCGTTTAGCTCCAGAACCCGTCACGTGCGACGCACAAAGCCTCGAGGTTAAAGCGTCAACGCGTTGTTAATTTGTGCTTAAATTAGGCCCGGCACATGAGGCCCCGTCACAGTGCCGCGAGTCAGTTTCCACTGAAACATATACATCTGGTTTCACCTGTGCGTTGGTACCGGGACATTGCCACAGCTCGCGGCCGTGAAGGAGAATTTTTTTTTTCTGCGTCTCGGAGGCGGTGCCAGGCGGGACGTCCAAAAATATGTTCGTGACGGGGTCCAAGAGGCAAAGCCAGCTCTGACTTGGAGGAAGTGAGGAGGAGGAGTCTGGCACTAGAAGAAGAAAACCAAGAAATTAGAAAGAGGGAGCAGGTGGTGAAAAGGGCCAGCAAGAGGTAAAGAAAGCGTTACTCGAGAAATTTAAAAACTGTAACATCTAATTACGGAGACCGGACCCAGACCGTTAGACACAACACACAAATGTTACGGGAGGACAGTCTTGTTTTGTAAAATAAGCAAAAATGACCTAAAAAAAAAAAAGGGTAGCGAAATGAAAACACATGAAAAAAGCTCAGTGAGTTGCATAAATGGAATCGTAAACCAGATGCAGCCATCAGGCAGAACAAATACAACAAAAACAACAAGAAGGCAAAAAAGCATACATAAACACAGAGGGGAAAAAATATACTGGAGAACCAGGAACAATGGGAGTAAAGAAGAAGAAGAAGTGACAGAAGATAAAGTCCTTAAATATTGGTGTTAAGAAGAGATTAATGGAATGCTTTACAGGCGAATTAAGCAGCTATGTGGATGTCAGCTGGGAGGGGAGCAGGTGTGAGTGGCTTCGGCAAAGCGAATAATGAACAGAGAGAATGCACAAAGACATAGGAAAACACAGACAAGAGCACCAACCAGAATGAACAACACATGAACTAACACCACCCAAAAGGTTGCAGCAGAGAAACAGAACCAAAAGAAAGTCAGATAACCCAAAATAAAGCAGAACATTTGGTATAAAAAAAGGAAAGAAAAATACACAAACCCAAAACAGAACCAGAAGTCTCAAAACCTAAATGCCAAATAAAAACTGAAAATGCAACTCAGCGAACTGCGTAAAAGGCTGAGACCTCGGCTAGATAGAAATCTTAAATCGTGATGAAAGCATCGCAGGAGCAGGTCAGCGGGGACTGTTTGGCAAGTTTCGTGTAAATTTGCTTTTAAAGAGAGTGTGGATGAGCAGCTTCACACACTCCAACCTGAACAGTGTTGCAGTCCCGCGGTGCACTGAATTGGAAATCAGCGGGTCTGGTTGTAGATTGTGAGATTCTCAGTCTGACTTTGAGGAAAGAAAAACCGCCTCACGTTAAGACGGTGGTTGCGCAAAGAATTTAAGGGAGATGAGTCGCTGCACCTCGACAAATGGATTTTCAGAAAAGACACAGTGCAACGTATTGAGCATTGAAGTTTCAGTGATGTCATTTGAAACATTGTAACAGACCTCAGGATAAATGTTTGGCAACAATTGTTTTAATTTATTAGTGTATAGAATGAGCACTATCTCACTAAGAGCAGTGAGTGATACGCCTTTCCAAACCATTAACTGGAATTATTTCCAAAGGTCTTTTTGTGTTGTTGTTGTCAGTACCAAGTTAATAAAGGTGCCATGTTTCATCTATAGTGGGCAGCAACAGGTGGGGGCTGGGCAGTGCTGCGTTACTCTTTGCTCAATGCAGTCAGAGAAAGCTCCAGTGACTGCAAAAAACTTAGCTGTGGCTTCCATTAAGAAGACTTTAATACATGTGGTTTTAATGCTGCAAAGGTTTAAAAGATGTTATAAGTTGACAATTTTTCAACTCCTGTGTTTGAAACTGATTTAATAAGATATAAACTGTCCAAAAACATAATAAGTGATTTCAGATTGACATAATGGTTGCTTTTCTGACCAAGAACTCTGATGTACGAGTGCCCAATCGTAGCTTCAATAGGTCATCACGTCATATTCTGTTGCTTAACATTTAGAGAGCCACTCAGAAATATGTGAAAGAACAACAAATCACATTATTCAGTGAAAAGAAACTAAATGGAGTGAAATTCAGTCGCCCTAGCAGCTGGCTCGGAATCGATTGCACAGATGCGGAGAAGATGTGAAATGAATTTTATTTTCACGGATTGGTTTTGTTGAGGCACGACGACCAGGACCTTGCCGTCCCTCTTCTTTTTGGGGCAAAAAATAAAGCCTGAAGCTGTGAGGCCTTTGAAAAATGACCACTGACAGCAGGATCCACTTTTCCCTGCTGTTCTGTTGAATAATTTCATGTCGGCCTTAGAGAAAGTCAAGGATGAGGAACAGACTGATTACAATCCTAACCTGAATCCCACTTTTTGAAAATCTTTTATTTATTTATTTTACAGCATGATGTTCGGCTACAACACATCAACCATTGCAATAAAGACGATTCATCATCTGCCTTCATGGTACAAACTAATTGCGACGTGTGATGCCTCCGTAGCCCTGCATTCTGTGTCATTAGGAACATAAAGAGAGGACATGATGCCTTCAAGGATAACAGCTTCTAACATGCAGCTAATGCCCAAAATTAATTAGAATCATTGATGACGCCAACGCGTGTTTGCCGTGGCTCACACGGCCTTCTCTGGTTCGGAGATCCTCAAAGATGCGACTGATTGGATTTTAATTACATCGCATGGCTCATCCGCGCACACGGCGAGACCAATTCTGAATGGTTCGAAAGCGTCTCTTTTATGTTTTTTTTTTTTTCGAAAGAGCTGTTTGCGGAAGTAATTTGAACAAGTGAAATTAATTCATTCAACGGCGCCATATGTTACAGTGTATTCGTAGAATGTATACGAACACTGTGTAGACGATTAAAAGAAATGATGACGTCAACATCGGCATTGCATGTTGAATTCACTCAGATGACTGAGGTGTAAAAACATCTCAGTCACAGAAGATGAGTTCTTCCTTGCTCACTGAAATGCGGTTGGCTGAAATTTATATATATTTTTTTCCAATTTCTGCCCTTAAATTCCTGCTGGCAGTCGACGCTGCAGGTCGTTACTGCAAATGTTCCTTAAGAATGGAGGAATGTTGAGCTCGTTAGCCTTTATTTCATGATCCTAAGCCGCGGTTGAGTCAGCACACTGACTTTTACCGTTACCGTCAGGCCGGACAGGAAGCAAAAGTTGAACTCTTTTGTGAACGAAACAGCTGAAAGTGTAGCAAGAGCTCTGCAATGTTGGGTAAACTCCTCATACCAAATCCAAACAGATCGTATAAGAGTTTTCGTCTCCAACGCAGGAGAACTCGTAAAGAAAAGGCAAAATACATTTGTTGTAACGTCGGAGGCATTTAAGCATCTCGGAAGTCTTGTGTCAGCTGAATCTGGGTTTCATGTTTCAGGCCCAGTCTTGCATTAATCTTCCGTAGATGTGTTTTGCAGATGTGCTCCATCGATTGAGAGAAGAGAGCTGCCAATGAAAGCTTTTTGGCAGACAATGGTAACGGATGTAACCTTCTGTTACTTTGGACATTTAGGGTGTTCAGAAAAGCAACCTTTGTGATTTTTACTAAAACCCTGAGAGTTTTCCCCTTCGCCTCAAAACAGAAACCAGAAGAAGACGTGAATGGCAGCAGCTTTATTTATTTATAGTTTAGCTTTGGTAAAAAAAACAACAAAAAAACGCACTGTGTGTGAGCACAGAGACAATAGAGGGGAAACAAATGTTCTTTCCTGTTTCAGCATCTAAGTTCAAGCTGCCCTGAACATGACTGTTTAATCAATCCTGCAAAATAGATTAGATTTTCGCTTAAAGAGAGAGAGAAAAAAAGAAATGTAACCGCAGTCGATATCCTGCTACTTCATTTCCAAATGTACCGCCTTAAGTGTTCCTCTGCCTGAGTCGAGGGGAGAAGCTTGGCTCTCCTGCAGCCGGGCTGATTGAAAGCCCCTCTGCGCCGGCCGCACATCTGCTCAGGTGCGTCTCCCGAGTCGACGCACGAACTTCACGTTTTTGATTTTCGGCCCGGCAGCTGTTCCTGCTCTGCCCGCGCTCCCGGTGTGCCTCTGCCTTATTACGCTCTTATTAATGTAATATCATTAAATGTCCCCCCTGAAAACGGGAGAGCAGCAATTCATACGCAGCTCATAACATCCATTCCTTTTGGCGGGGGCCAGATAGCGGGCGAGTCCGCAGAGATCTACGGCCGAGTCAGGAGGGTAGAACTGATTATTCGGAGAGAAGTGGTGGCGCCAGGCTGGGCTGGAGTGGAGTGGAGTGGTTGGGCCCATTGAATCATCTGGCCTATTTATTATCCATCCTCTGGCTCTGGCAGAATCCTGCATCTTTTAGATCAGGCAGAAACAAAGAGAAAATAGTAATGGCCTCCATAACCTTGGGCGTTTGCGGGCCTCTAAAAACAACAACAACAACAAAAAAAAACACCCTTTCTACACCTCTCCTCTCTGCTATCTTTTTATTACAGATGTGTAATGTACAGGGCATGGACCAAAGAGCAAACAAAAAAAACGGGAAAAAAAACGGCGCATGTGCGAGTTCGCTCACATTTACTTCTAGGCGTTATTTATCTCCATGTCAGGGCTACAGGAGGAGGCAGCCCGACCTGGACTGGAGAAATTTAATGAGGGCTGGAAGACAGAGGGGCAGAGCAGTTGAGTCCTGCTGATTTAAAACAAGAGAAGACTGGGGGGGGGAAAAAATAAAAAAAAATATGAGCATAATATTCTAGAAATGCTACTGGTGGACAGAGCGGTGCTTTTAAAAATCATTTAAACCTACAAATCCTATGTTAGATAATTCTGTACCATTTCTGAACATTGGAAGTAGTCCAGATCAAAAATATTTAAAGGGGCAGTGTTTTGTAAAATGGACTTTTTTGAGCTTGACGTCATGTTATAATGTTACTTCCTCATCAAAAGGATACCTGGAGTGTTGCCTTCACTCTTTCATCCATGTTTGAGAAATCCTTCAATCTCCCATGGCAACCATTTGGCTGTACAAAATGCTTGGACGGACTTAGCGCCTCCTTGACGACAAAGTTCCTCCGCGACTCCCCCACTCAGCTCCTTCAGACTAGCCAGCCGCAATTAGCAAGCATCTGATGGAACTGCACATCTGCCGAGCTCATCATACGAGCTACCTTTCCGTGCAACACTGGTAAAAATGTTAAGGGTTTAATAGAGGAGCGGTGTTGTGATGACTTCCTGAAGGCGGAGTTTCAGAAAGAGCAGGAGTTTTAAAGAGACAGAGGCCCAATTTCAAGGCGCTAAAATACAAAGTTTTACACCTGAAAAATGCGTAATACTGCCCCTTTAATGTTTGTAACCCGATGTTCATACGGCTGATCTTCATACGGCTTGAACAGTGAGCCTGAAACAATTCATGTTTGCAACTTGCAGAAGTGTTGCAAGTGTATCACCAAAATCACACCTCATCTTGTAGCTTACAAAGGACTTTATCCACGCATTTCCATATTCCAGACTTGAACTGACGAGTCCAGAAATTCAGGATTCGGTAAGTGAAATCCGTGTAAACATTTCCAGTTTTAGGTCAGTCTCTCTCTCTGCCTCCTCCACCTGCAGCCTGTTAGTTAAC
The DNA here is from genome assembly GCA_903066815.1 of Brachyrhaphis roseni. Lineage (NCBI taxonomy): Eukaryota > Metazoa > Chordata > Actinopteri > Cyprinodontiformes > Poeciliidae > Brachyrhaphis > Brachyrhaphis roseni. The sequence continues at coordinate 20,387 of CAEFZY010046847.1, forward strand.
CGGTCCCAGCGTTCACTCTCGCTCTACTTAAACACCTCTCCTTCTCTCACTCCTTGCTCGGCTCACACCATTATATCTCCGTTTTCCCCTGCATCCATTTGTATGTTCATCCTGTTTCCACAAGTTGTCTCTGGACTTTAATGAAAACATTATTTCATCATATCCACCAAGACTCCGGCGTTCACCTGCAGCTTACAGATGAACGAAGTAATAGATGTTCACCTTCTCCAAACATCCAGACACACAAATGAATGAATCGGTGGGGAAAGACCACAAAATATAATCCTAAAAAACCCAAAAAACAAACAAAAAAACAAAAACAGGGAAATACTCCATACATGATGTCTCCAACTTACTTTTGGTAAGCCCCCGGTGCTTTAATCTTATTTTTAACTATTTCTAGATTTTTATCAGTTTATATTTCCTCCTGTAATGTAAATACAGATGCAAAAAAAAAAAAAAAAAAAGAGCAAGTAAAAACCACCTGACACCAAAATTTACCTCTGTCAAAAAAATTCATCTCCACTCCTACTTGAATACTTTACTATGATTCTTTTCTCAGTACAAATAAAATGGCTTCGATGCTTTCCTTTTTGTGCAGCGGTGCAAACTGAAGCCAAAACTGTTTTTATTTGCCCGTGTCACTGAGAATCAGAGATGTTGTGCATAGCATGACTTCTGGCCCAGAATACACCGACAGCCAAACATCCAAGATATACGCTCCTCTGGGACAACTGGATCTAATGAGAATGTATTAGTTTTGTTCAGCTAATGGATGCTGTTTCTCTCCTGATATAGAAAATAATTCTGCTCTGTGTGTGTGTGTGTGTGTGTGGGAGGGAGAGTGAATACGGGTATGCCCATCGGCCAGCTGGGTCAGTTAACATGGCAGATGAAAGAATAAATAGATGTCCATTCTTCCTCCGTGCATTGAAATGATAAACAGAAGGTCGCCAGCAATATCAAAAGCAATTTCATGACATCTTCATTACCAAGCAGTGGAGTGTTTATGGAAGTCTTTCACAGCAACTCTGTTATCAGGAAAGAGGCAACACAGAAAGAAAGGATTACATGGAAAAGGCATGCAGGCTTGCCGAGTGTTATGTTTTGTTTTTTTTTTGTTGGTGTTTATATAAAGCCGACACAATCTTGGTTGTTGTGATGAATAATTTTCTGCGAGACAGTAAACGTAAAGGTCATGCATCTATTTATATGCTAATTTTATTAATTAGAGTGATAAGGAGTCGATTGCCGGTTTCTTTTTCGTGTATTTTCTAATTTACGACTGACCGTCTTGTTTCTGAGCTTCTATTCTTTTAACGTGTGGAAGAAAGTTGTTTAGCCTTTTTCACCAAAATCTGAACATTAATAACACCGGTCAAAAGAAAAAAAAAAATAGTCTGGGTTTTTCAACTGTTTTAGGGTCATTTTGATGAGCTGACTTCAAAATTCACATTGGCTTTTCTCAATCAAGTCAATTTTAGAAATCATGGATGCATTATGAGCGTCAAAATGCGTCATCTGTTCTCACATCTGGATCGGTTTCCTGAGAATCTGGGATCAATGACATAATGACAAAATTTACATGTACTTATCTTTATCAGTGTTTATTATTCAATTTACAGAAATCCCAGTTTATAACATTTAATTAATACACTCTGTTAGAACATTTTTTTCTCCCAAAACCTTTTTAGGATGAGAAATATTGATGAAAATGAACTGATCATGTCAGAAAAAGGTAATCAATTTAGTCAGAAGATCTGATTTCTCTAAATCGAATTAGAATAAAAACCTGACCTGGTGGAGAAAAATGGATGTGCAAAATAGTCCTAATTCAGTTGAAAAAAACAGACAACTTCCAAACAATGTTGTTTTGTAACCCAGTATAATTTTTAAAATCGCTGTTGCTTTAGTACCTAGCAATGTTTTTTTTTTGTTTCTTTTTTAAATATTTCATGTGTCACATGCTCTAATTTCAACTGTCTTCTTACAAACAGAAGTCTCTACCCAAACAGAGGCGTCCGTGCAATTAGAGACGGCCATAGAAACTCCTGTCTCCATGCAAACACAGACCTCCGTGCAAACAGCTGCACAAATACAGAAGACAACACACAGACAGAATTCTTTATCCATACCCAGGTCTCTGTGAAAAGCGAGCTGCTGTACAAACACAGGCTTGCATGATTGAAGACTTGCCCCCAACCCAGCCCCCTTTCAAGCAAACCCAGGTGGCACTAAGCTACAGACTTTTACATAATTACCCATGAAAATAATCAGGAACATACGTAGATACAGTTACAAAACAAAACGGATCATGGGAAAATGGAAAGAAAACAGACTAGAAATAGAAGAAGGAAATCTAAGGAAAAAGAGAAAGCAGGCAGTAAATTAGCAAACAAATGTTTCTTTGGGAGACAAATTGAAGTCAAATCATGACTTCAATTTAAAGAGGTTACTTTAAAAAACAAGCCTTTAAATCTGGTATTTTTCTGTTGAAAAAATGTTTGTCATCATCATTTTATGTTTCACTTTTCTGCTAATCATCATGATCCTTTGACATTTTATTGCCAGCAGTTAATTTGATTGTGTGTAAATTCAACTTTCCTCATTGTAACAAGTTCATTTCCTGTCCATGTGCAGATCTCTCTTTAGACACATCCATCGTCAATGTGTCACAGACTCATAAGTACAGAAACATTGTGTTTCGAATCGTTTGGTAGAAACTTTGTGCTTCTCTGACTTCTCCTTGTCGGCGTGTCAAAGACTCAAAGAGAATCTCCAACTCTTGTGTTTCCTGTCTCGGTTGATCTTTTTCACAAACTACTTTTTTCTAAAAATGTCCCATGCTTGTTTAACAGCAGTAATAGCTGCAATATTTAGATCATTAACACATATCACACCGTTTAGTTAGCAACACACACGTCAATGCACACACACGGTGCAGTCTAATGTAATGTGCTATAATAAAAACAGTGGTTCACCTCATTGCTGTGAGACGCAATTACCGTATTTTCCGGACTATAAGTCGCACCCCCGGCCAAACTATGAAAAAAACTGCGACTTATAGTCCGGAAAATACGGTACTCACTACTCGACAAATTAACTGGATTACAACCACAGAACAATAAATCTGCCTGGGACTTTGTGCCCAGATCCGAGTGTGAGCTTCTCAAAGGAATGAAACCAAATGTGAGACATTAAAGGAAACATCATGTTGCATTAACCTGGACCAGCACACGGACTTCAGACTTATACTACCCCCGAAACCATTACAGATGACATTACAGAGAAGATCTTGGGAAAATGTTGTTAAAAATTTAAAACGTGGAATTTTCAACCACGATTGAAGTCGAAACACAATTTCCCTTCATTTTTCACAGAGCGGCAGGATTTCGAACAAGTTTCAAGTTCTCAGGCTCACAGATACTCATATATTTTTTTTGGTTTTAGGAAAAGTCCTGCTTAATCATATTGGTATTATTTATATTAACAATTCTGGACATAAACTTACAGAGCACCAGCACCTCCCGACCCCACTAGGACAAGGATGTAAAGAAAATGGATGGATGAAACTTACAGAGCAGATGTGGACATTCTGCCCAACTTTCTGACGTTACACGCTGACAGAGATTTGAAGAGAAGCGCAGTGAAAGAAAATTAGATGGATTAGGTGGCGTAACCCAAGTCACGCTACAGTGAAATATCATCTCTGCAGCCTTAATAGCAAACTGTAAGCTATGAGTTTTCGTCCACGTTGTTTACCTCAGGGGGTCCGCCAGTGTTTTCTTAGCAACGTTAACATATTCCGCCATCAACCACTGCCCACTCTGCATGTGATTTCATCAGCTCAGTTGTAGCTACATAGGCAACACAACAATGGCAACATCTGGAGATTTCAACCTAACCACCCCCTCACTCATTCTACACACTTTCTTTTACAGCTCCAACATTTTAAAATTTTATTCGTTGCTGCACCAGAGGGTTTTGCATCATGAAATTATCACTTCCTCTGTAGAGCAGATCACAATGTTTTCTTTCTCTCCTTGATGCCTTGTTTCTGTGGAAGCAACCTCACTTAAAAAGAACTTTCAAAAATTGTAACACAATGGCATAAACTCTCCGAGCGCCATGGAAACAGCATCAACGCCACGACTCGGTGTTTGACTGAAGGTCCGTGCGGATAACACAGATCCAGCAGAGGACTTAGCTGCTTCCTTGTTGACGAACGCTCGATCACCAGCGACTTGAAAGAACTGCTAAGCGAGGAAAAGAAGCGCCCTCAGGAAGGAGGAGAGGAGTTATTGAGTTGTATACAAAAGCAGCTTAAAGTCAGGATTAGAGGCAGCAAGGAGGTGGAGACTGGAGAGCAAGCTGCAGCACGACAAAGGGAGAGGTTTGTAATTAGGAATGAAGAGGTTCACAAACTTTCAGCAGAAAAAGGCAATCAGAAGCATGTAAGTCTGGACAGAGCGAATGAACTGGAGGCAGTTTTCAATAAGTTGAACTTAGCAACAAACTCAGCATCCTCCTTTTCAACCCGTAGCTCAAGAGATTCCCCACTTTCCCTTGACTAAAGGGTTTCCTGTCACACACACAAAAAAATGGTCCAACTTCAGGATTTCTGCTGCTGCTCGGTCATTGTCTTCAATCAGCACAACTTCCTGTACTCTAACCGTAATATTTTTACTGTACACCTCAGACTTCCAGCACAAGTTAGTCACCTTAAGATATTCTTGTATGATTCTGCAGTTGTTGGGCCTGAAAGAGATACGAAAGAGGCCGAGTCTGGAGAGTTGGTGGACCACCTGGTGGCATAATAATCTGAACTTAAATGTGAACAGGACAGAGGAGGTTATTGTCGACTTCAGGAGAAACAGACACATACCAAAGACTATTTCAGCAAGCGGAGAAGTAGAGCACTGTAAGTAGCTTGGTGTTCACAGAAACAAGAGGACTGCAGTTTCTGGGGAAGCCTGGAGGATTCAGTGTTTGCACAAAAATGCTGTGGATTTTCTAGTAGTCAGTTTTGGATGATTCAACCTCCACTGTTGTTGTTTGTTGGGGTTGCGACTTCAGAATTGATCATTTGGAAAGGCTTAATGCCCTGTTAAAGATGGTTGGTTCTCATCTGGAGCATTTGGAGATGATAGGGATGCTTCACAAAAGAAAGAACATGATATAAAACCTCATCTTAATGATGCATGTTTTTTTTTTGCTACAGCATTTTCAGACAGACTTCTTAGATCTTCTTCAACACAACACTGCAATGAAGGAATCTTCCTAACCACAGCCAATAAAATGTCTCTGGAGAGAAACTTGGTCAAATCGAGTAACTGCAACATCCCATTTCCCTTTGGGATTTTGGCAGAGTAATTTTAAACTAAATTGAAATAAACACAATCCTCCCTTCAGGCCCCCGGAATGAAATAGCAGTCAAATATTTCAGAGTCGTTTCGTGCTTTCCACCAAATGACTCCGTACTTTTAGATGTAACCATAGGATTTGTAATATTGTTCAGTTAACAACATCGCCTTGAAAAGCCAAACTGTTTGACCTTAGATGATCTACTCTTCTTAAATATTAGAATAAGGGGAGGCTACGGAGGACATTTAATGTCAAGTGGAAAATGAAAGAATTCACTAAAAAGCCCGCTCTCTAAAGCTTGGACAGATTTCTGTCCTAGTGCTACAATCCTTGCTCTGTTAAATGACAAAACTGAACAATTTCTTCATAATAGAGTGGAAATTGGTGGAGAATTTATCCATAATACCAACAAATGCGAACATGTGAGTTTCTGTGTTCTTGTGTAATCTGTGGCAGCCCACACAGCATTTCACAATCATCTTGTAATGGAAAATAAATCGTGAAATAAAAAAAAAAATGCAATTTAATAAGATAAACACTGTCAAAAGTACAAACAAGTTGTTTATGATTGAACAGTCAGCACTGTTTGTACAAGAGCAGTCTGGGATTTAGCATTAGTATTGATGAACGTTCTCCAAATTGGTAAATTCTGACTTCTGCCTTCAGATCGAAAGAATCGTGAGTCGAAGCCAGGCGCTGCAACATCCTTTGAAAGTGTAAGTGACACATGACTGAACAACATGAACTCAGTCTTTCTTTTTTTGTGTTAACAAAAAAAGAGAAAAAGAAAAAGAAAGGAATGTACATGTTAGCAGTAATCTTTTGATAGTGGTTGTTTCTTCTATTTAACAACAATTTTTTAAACAATTGCAAATAATCTGGAGATAATCAAACCAGTGTGGCAACATTTTCACTAGAAGACCTTCACAAAAATTCATTCACTGAGAAGTGAATGAATGTCTGATAGTAAACTCCTCACACAAATGATAACCCCCCCCAAAAAAAACAACAATAACTCCATTTTAATGTCTTGTTTTTCTTTACAGATAAACTGCTGAGTCAGGCTGTGTACACTAAGTAAAAATCTGGGATTTTCTCCAACTTCATTCACAATAATTGATGGGAGCCAGGAAACCTGCTGTCTGCTAGAAAATTCTGAATCATGAGCGTCCGTCCATCAGTTTCTATAAGATCAAATGTACCAGCTTGTATGTGAGTGGCCTAGTGCAAGTCTGGGTGTCACGGTAACTCCATCTGGAATACCTTGGACTTAAATATGTCAAATTCTTCAATGTGACTGAATTAAAAGTAAACGGTGATCTTATATGACGTTGCTATATGATGCCAGTGTTTGTAACCAAGGGCAGCACAATCATTTTGTAGGTTTAGGAGCTGCAAAAACGGAATCATGTAAATTTCCTGCACAATTATGGAGACATAACATGAACTCAGTCTTCCTTAAAGACGAACATGAGGAACATTATCATAGGATGCATTGTGCTGCATTTTTTAACAATTGCAAATAAATAATCTTGGTGTGAATGAATGCTCTGCAGTTAATCTGACTCACATAGGCTTCATTTTAAGACTTTGTAAGAAACATGTTTTCGTACCTGAACCAATAAGGAGTTTGCTTTATTTACGCGACTGTAAAGAGTCAGAATATATCAGAAGGCAAAGTGCTCATCATGAGACAAGCTAGATGAATAAATCTCAAAGTATCACTTTATTTGAATGTTTTAAGTGTAATTTGGAAAATAATGACAACGCAAAGCTGACACTTAATGGACTTTTAATGCAAGTTTTAGCACAACTTTGCTTTAAAAGTGTCATTATCTACCAAATACTGCAAAGTTGGCACTTTTAACGCAACTCTTAAAAGTGCGTTAAAATAAATAAATTATAAATTAATTATTTAAAGAATGACACTGCATGACAACAGTCAAACATTCAGGAAGACTCCTTCATGTTCATAACAGGTGTTATGTCATGTTTATGACAGTGTCATGTCAGTCTTATGTACACTCCTTCAAATAACGAGCAACCAAACTCAGAAATGTAGCAATCCCTTTAGTTAGTCATTTTCTGTTGCGTTGTTTTCAGTGCAGAACTGTAAGGTAGTGTTGATTGTTTGTGTCATTGGTCCACAGCAAAAAGGTCTGAGGTTTTACTCCCACAGCCAGATCTCTCTGCAGAATTCTTCCTCTGTGTGTGTGTGGAGGTTTTCACCAGTTGTTGCTACAGGCCATTATGTGTGAAATTTTTCATAAAAGCAGATCAGTTTTAAGAAATTGGAGCAAAAATATTGAGGAAAATTAAGATTTCTGAACAGCTGATGGAGCCACTGTGATCCACTATCCACATAGTGTCATTTTATATCTTAAGATAAAAAAAGTTTTCTCCAGCTTCCTCCCTGACGATTGTTGGCACAGACCAGACCTGCACCATTTGGTGCGCGGAGACTGTTTCCTCCTCCTGCCCCCTGATGCTCGCCGATGTGATCTGAAAGACTCTGACGTGTCACTGTAACTCCGACAGAGCCTCCGCTGTACGCGTCTAATAAGCTCTAGCTGTGCATGTGACAGTTAAAAAGAAGGAGAAGAAGAAGAAAAAAAAAAGCCAGACTAATACCACATCCGCTCTTTCTGCAACAACCCCGTGGTGCCGCTCCAGACGCACCGTCGGGCCTCCGAAGGCGGAATATTGACATACGAACACATTTAATACACATTTATGTCAAACAATGCTACCATCCTGTGACAGCCTGTCTGTTTCCCGAACACATTTCGACATACGGATGTGCAGAACGCATTTTAATAATGACATAAAACTGATGCAATAAGCACAACCGATAAAAAAAACAAGAAAATACCCCTTTAAAAAAATGTCTGTAAAATGCAATAAAAATAAATAAAAAAAAGCATTTTGTGCTGACGAATCAATTAGGACACTTTGGTATTCGTTCCCACACACAGGGATATCACATGAGCTGCATATGATTACAACATCTGTTTCTCAGACTTTTGAAGGAAGCTTATTTTGTTAAAACCTTTCAGTCCCCCTGAGTTTTAAATTGGGCGTAAACATCGTGTGGGGATGCAAAGAGCTCAGGGATTTAAAGAGGCCTCCAGGGAATTTGAAATCAATTATTTCTCTTTTCTGAACATGGGGAGTTTTAAATAAACTGCCAGCATGCTAAATAAGTCTGTAGAAACCCTAACATATCAAAATGGGGACTTTACATTCTGGAAAAGATCTGAATCCACCTGTAATTCAAACCCCCCATATATCAGAGGGGGTTTGAAGATTATGTCTTGAACATGTCAAAACAAACATTACAGTTTTGTTCAGGTGCAAATAAATCCTTTTTACAGTGAAAGAAAAATTAGATCACTTGTATATGTGGGAACTTTTCCCGATATTTAATGCAGATTTGTCTTAAGTTTTTTGTGTGTTTTGAGCAGCACAAAGACAGGAACATCAGGCTTTTTTTTCTTTTTTTACAGACTGAAGCGTTCTCCAGTGGACTTTTTAGACACATTTATTGGGCCGATAACATTACTCAAACACAGTGTATGACCATTGTAAACAAGAAAACAGAAAAAAAAGGCATCAGCTCACACCGAGAACCGCTCGAGAATTCAAAGTGTGCCAAGCTGTTTAAAATTCTTAACTTTTGTATCTTTTTTTTTTCCACTTCAAATCTTCTTTATATGTTTCTTTTTTTTTTTGGATTTTATTTTGTAATTCGTCACTTTTTCTTTACATTGTCGTTTTTAATAGTAGTAATATGTACACACGAGGCCCGCGACGCTCCGAGCCGGGCGCCGGATCGCTCGTTTCCTGTAGCATGACTCAGTTTTGGGAGAGAGAGAGGAAAAAAAAAAAGACTAAGTAAGGCTGTGTCATCTTTGTTGCTTTCTGCTGATTACATGCCCCGCACGGGTGACCGTGATGAAATGTCCGTGTGAGTCCCGTTGACTGCTTAGCGCTGACCGGTGGGTTTGTCGTTCGATGGTACCACTGATGGCAGCATCTTTTTTTTTTTTATGTACAAAGGCTTTAAATGTCCCGAGGTTGTCCTGTTGGCTGGGAGGCTATCAAATCATTTTAGTTTTCTTTTTTTGTTGTTGTTTTACTTTAAGTGTCTTCTATTTTGATTGCCCCCCCAAAACAGAAAAAAAACAAACATCTGTATCAAAATGTTCATATAGATGCAGTCATACAGTGTAGGGGGGGAGGAGAAAGGACATGTTAGATTGAGGGCTATAACAGTTCTCAATGTATGAAAAGAAGAGTCTTTATGTTTGGAAGTTCTCTCATTCAAGAAAAAAAAAAGTGATCAGTTTCTTTCTTTGTACAATGCCATGAAAGATTCTCAGATGAGATGAAGCCTTTAGACCGATTCCACATTCCGACGTCCCGCCCGCTTGCCTCGTTCCCGCTCTCCATCTCCGACATTCGTTTCTTGTCCTCACTCATCCGTAGGGGTGGAGGAAGGGTGGAGAGAGGGGGCGGCGCCTACTTTAGCAACCACTCATTCACTGCAAGAGAGGAGGGGGGGAAGGAAGAGAGCAGCAAGAATAATGATTTGTTATGTAGAAAGAAAAGAATTGCTGTAAAAGTATGCACCACGTTCCACTGCTCAGCTGTTCTGCGCCGTTATTCCCCCTCCTCCTCCTCTGTGCGCCGGCTATATTTCATCTTTACCCACGGCGCTCTGTTTGTTGCCCCGAGTGAGTGGAGTGAATGTAAATGTGTGTGTTGACTGCTGGGCTGGAGGTGGAGTTAAGGAGGGGACTGTTATTTTTCAAGTGCCAGCCTTTGTAGAAATTTAACGGCGGTGTCAGGGCCAGGAGAGGTGAGGAAAACACCAGGCTCATTAAAGCAGGAACTGGCACGTTTGTGTAAGGCGATGGTTATTGCAACATAATCAGATGCTTAAAATACACCTAAAATAACTATTCAAACTGTTCGCTAACTAACTACATTGTCAGTAAAGTGACATCAACGTGCCTTTTTTATGCCACCAGGTTTTCCTCTTGCTCACAATACAGATGCGAGTCATTAAACATGGGCCCAGTTGGATGCTTTATTGAAATTAATACCATGTGAAGTGAGCAGCTAATATTAGTGTGTTAAAAAAAGCAACTAATGCTCGAAATCCCAAGAACAGATTGATCTACTCCACATCATAACATAAAGAGAAGTTTTGTCTTTACTGGTTGACTAGGAGCGAAAGGAGAAAGGCATGTGAAAATGTTCAAAAAGCCTGTATACTGTTAACATTTTTCTGTACAAAAGTCCAACATATACCGTATGAAGTGAAAAATGCTTTAAGTAGTAAGGTACTTGTGAATCGCTTAGATATTTCATGGTATTACCGCTAATACTAAGAGCTGATTCACATCTTTGTCGTATGGAGTCCACCAACTTCTGACATTCAACAAGTTTTCTGTTGGTTTATTCATTTGCAATCTTGCTGGCCTCCAACCAAGGTGTTGCACCCTCATTAGTGTGCTTACAGTTCTCAACTTGTTCAAGAGTATTTTCACTTCAGCATAAGGCAACATGACCTTTTCAGGTAATGTGGTGTAAACAAGCTCCACATTTGAGAAACGAAGCTATCGCACCATACCTGAGCCACCACGCACACGCTTTATTCAACATGAGACGTTGCCTGGGCTTCTTCCCGACATTAGGTGCATTTGAATTGTTACAGTGCCCACAGGTAACAGTAGAGCCTGCTTTGATCACCTTTGTGTGTGGATCATTGGCTTCGTCTTTGCCATTTTGACTCGTCTTTGATCCGTTCAAATGATAGTTTTTCGATTCTTTCATGGTTTTGTTTTACATTTCGAACAGATTTAGCCAAGCGGCAGTGTTTTAGCGTGTTTCCCCCCGCTAACATTTTGATCAAAGCACATCGGTCTTTTGAATCGTGTCTGGAACATGTCCACTTTACTTTCCCGGAGAGGCGTACGTTAAAATGACGGAAGGAAGGGAAGAAGGAAAGAAACAATAGAGCTAAGACAGAAAGGTAGGATACATGGATTGCAGAGACAGAAGGAATGCAAGGTACAAGGATAGAAAGAGTAAGAACACAAAGAAAAAATATAAGGACATAAAGGAGTGGGGGATAAAAGAAAAAGGGAAAAGAGCCATAACAGAAAGAGAGGAAAGAACAAACAACAAATCCGGCCAATTTTTCCCCCCTGATACTCCAATTTTCTTTTTTATTTCTATCCAGAAAAATAATTAAATCAAATTTCAAACTTTTCAGATTTTCCAGAAACCCTATGTTTTGTCAGTAGCAGTCCAGAAACATTCTGATCTCCCATTTATTACATTAGTACCATTGTTCGTTCCTCAGACGGAGGTGTGGGTCTCGTTCCCTGCCTTGTATTTTCCTCAACTTATCAAGACGTGTTCACATGTTCAAGCTAAAATTAAAGACTTCAGGTCTCAATTGTAGCCTGAAAATGTTCCACTTGCAAAAACAATTAGCTAGGCAATGCTGTGTTGCCTATACAGCATCGTCCGCGGTGTTCGCTTTCTCCCTCACAAACTGTTGCACAGAAGGAGAGGCTTTGCTTCTTTTGGGGGGGGGTGGAGTGAACAGTGCAGAACAGAGGAAGAATGAGGGAACGAGATACAGAGAAAAATGGTCATGCTTTGGGTGAGCCACGGTACAGTAAACCCCACAATGAGCAGAAGGCGCCGAGGCTACAGCTCACCTTAAACACATTTTACGCTCCAGGAGTGACAATTCAGCAACTTCATATTTGGCCAGAAACGGTAAAGAGGAGATTGGAAGCTGAACTACAGAGTCCAGAGTCATAGGGAGTAGTGACAAGACCGTTTTAAGCCACAATTGAGTCATAACCAAATGTTCTGATTAAAAAAAAAAAAAAAAAATCACTGGAATATTTGCTAAATCAGCCAAACAGAAACTCTACTCAGAGAAGAAGAAGAAGTCTACTACAAAAGCAACTTATGAAGTAAGCCTAACATTTCAAAATGAATTCCGGGACAAAGACCTTCATGTTTGGTCCAATAGTCTAATGAAACAAAAATGTAAGTGTTTGGTCTTGATCACCATAGTTATGTTTAGAAGAATAAGCAGAAGCTACCATCCAGGGAACATCCCAACACTTGAAGCATGTAGAAACAATATAGAAGGCATCATGAGGAAAGAACATTACATTCATATATCAAGCCAACATCTCAAGACATGAGCTTGGAGACGCTTTGGGCAAAACATGCTCTTCCATATAGGAAACCGGATTAAGCATATAGCCAATTTAGCTGCAAAGTGGCTTCTTAAGGACATCAAAGTTAACATTTTGGAGTAGTTATATTAAGGTCCCGATGTCAATCTCATGAAAATAAAGGTCAGCAGTGGTGAAAAGGTGTTTGGAAGCAAAGGGCCCTACAAACAAGAGTCGTTTATGTCAATTTTGTCAGGAGGAATGGGGCAAAATTTGACCAAACTATGTGAGCAGCTTGTGTTTGACCAATGTCACACGGTCTAAAATCGACTCTGCAAAACTATAAAAGAATGCGTTAACATCTGAATTTGATGGCCTTTTTGGACATATTGAGTTTCAGTAAGTTGTTGGTTATAAGTTTAGTTTCACACATTCCTTCAATCACCAGATGTCACTAGTTTGACCCAAAGTAGATGAAAGGTTTTCATTTTTTACTTAGTGTTAAAATAAGTAACCTGTTTAACTAGTCAACATGTCCTAATAAAGCAACTATACTCAGGAGAAAGTAGTAGCAAAAGCCAGTAAAAGTGGCGTTTGTACCCCGGTACTGAAGCTTCTGAGCCCTGTTGTTAGGGCAGTCCTTGCCCTGCATGCTGAAGTTGATGTTGGTGCGGATGCAGCGGTTGTTCAACGGCTGCACGGGGCGAACGTTGTCGCTCATGCTCAGGAAGATCTGAGACGGCTGGTTCTGGCTCAGCAGCCTCAAGGAGTGCATCTAGGTGGAAAGACAGAGGAAGGCACAGAGACAGAGACAGAGTGAGAGGCTTATAGAAGCATTACCGAACTCTTTACGGCGAGAATTGGATGCAGCCTTTGGTAAGGTGTGATTTTTCTGCAGACTGGTACGATGGGCTGTGACTCACCTGCATGCGTGTGAGGTACACTGGCTTGTTCATCAGGATCCATGTGGCCGTTTCAAAGCATGGAGGGATAGTCATTGATCCTTCGTAGGTGATAAAACTATTTGTTTCTGGGTAAATCTCTTCTATGTTGAGGCCAGTGAGAAGATATGCATCGTCTGCAGAGGAAGAAATAGAGGAAAAAGAAAAAAGACAAAAAAACCCCAAAACAACAACAACGTCTGCGCTCTGGTTGTGTGTTTGAACTTTAAATTTGTAGGTTACACAAGTACGATTTGCCTGAGTTTTTTTTTTTTTTTTTCAAAATGATGACTCACCAGTCGAAATATGTTCCATATTCACAAACTATTTTACTCTTTTTTGTCTCACACATCTCATATTTGGATCAAATAGCATTAAACAGTAGTCGTGCCGATGTTATTGCTTTTGTGCACAGAAGCGTTTAAAACGGAGTCGCTTATGACAGAATGAGACTGAAGCCTGCTTACACGTCCCAGAAAACGCCTCCAGCAGCAAGTTTTAGTAAGACGAATAGTCTGATAAATCATCTTGTGCTTTTATATGACAATTTATCATGTCACAATCACATGACTGCCATTGCTTATTTGGTTGCTTTCCTTCCTGGGTCAACTTAAGCATATCGTTTGTTTATTGGGTTAGAAAGTTCTGGTTACGATTGCTTAGCCATGTTAGCTGAACATATACAGCACAGGCCCCGAGTCAGATAAAATAAATCAGAATTAGTTAGGCTAGGGCTCCCTCATCCAAAAAATGTGAAAATGCTACCCAGTGCGTGGTCTCCGTGTTTGCACACTTTCAAACACTGAGGCTCGCTATGTGAAAACAACCCCAGTCGCACTCTCTTGGCTCGTAATAATGTAGCGTTGTGAAATATTTATGACCCTGGACACTGACATGTTGACAAGCGTTGCAGTTGGTTTGAACCCTTCACAACATGCACTGCAGTTCGACTCTTTCATCACACCCCAGTCTTGTCACCGAGACCTGAGCGTGGTATTCTGCGGGGGGTTTGGTGGGTACACGCTCCTCCCTGCTCATCGCGCCTTCAGCTCGTGTTTCAGGGCTAATTTCTCCTCGCCTCGCCTTTCGCATGGCGTCTACAGTCGGGTGAGTGGCAGGCTGTTGGTGTTGCACTTCAAAACCCGTTTTATCCAAACTGTCTTCACTGTCACAATGCTAATTGGACAGACTCTCTCTTGCTCTGTGTTCACACTCCACTAGATTGCTCCCAGTAACTCGTCGTAGTCTGAAGCCTCGGATGACAAATGGACAGCCTACTGTGATGGGGTCACCGTGGTGGACTGCTGAAAACTTGAGCACTAATTAAATGGCATTAAGGCTGGTTTAGTGGGAGATGCTGCTGGTGTGACGTAATCCACGGTGGGACGGAATTAGAATACAAAAAACAAACATTTCAAAAAATGTTCTAATCTAAGTGCTTTTGTTTGTGACAACTGATGGAAACGTAATATCACAAAGGTAACTTGAACAACTACATAAACCAGTTTTTAAATTATGGATTAATTTATCAGGTGATAAAAGCTATTTCAACTACCCTGGCTCAATGTAAAGATATAATCTCGTCCATCATCATTTCTTTAAAGGCACAGTACTGTATTATGTATTTTCCTGGCACATAATACCATTTTGTAGTGCCATCATGGCCTCAGAAAACCGCTCCACAAAATCTGCTCTCTGATTGAAAAAAACTGGTGTTCTAACTACGTATGTGTGCTTCCGGACGATTCGTCCTACCTTGCGCAGATATTCAGACCAGCGGCTCAAGGAGGTTGCGCTGTGTGGTTTTCAGCATAAGTACACACACCCATGAAATTCAGACCAATCGCACAATATTTTTGCATGGAGAAACGTTTGCCAACGGCGTTGAGACCAGCAAAGGCGGACGACTTGAGGCTGACGACAAAATGACGCAGTTTTTCGTCACGCAGCTACAACAATGAGAATGGATTCAGGCAGTTTGGCTCAGAACCTTTAAGTCTAAACCCATCAGACCACATGCAACCTCTGCCTAACTATTTCCCAAATGGCCTTCATGTCTTAGTCTTAAGAATATTTATGCGTTAAATCCCAACACAATGAGTACTACTTGCAAAATTGAATTTACTGATGCTTTCAAATTTAACAAAAAAAAAAAAATTGGTTTGTGGTTTACTTTTACTTTTGTAACATTTCACAAAATCTTTAAGTCTTATTGTAGTTTTAATATAATTCTCAACGTTACTGCAGGAGTTTAATCAAAAACAATTTGGCACCTTCCTAAAATAATGGCTTAGGTCTTTTTTTGGGCAAGAGATTTAGTTTTTTTTGTTGCAAAAATCACTTTTAGCTAAAATTACTTGGGCCATTATTCTTGGAATGTAATAATATTTAGTGAACAACATATTTTGTGAAATCCAGGCAGGCATTTTTTTTGGTGCAATATATCTTAATTCTGATCTCTTAATCATGCATGGTGCGAATGCATTATTTTGTTTTCACGAGTGCACATATGTGCATTACGATGCTTTGGGATGGGAGAAACGTTGGCTGCAGGACTCAGAAGCATGAGTGGGTGGTGGTGATGGTGTGTGTGTGTGTGAGTCAGCGTGTGCGAGGCGCTGTATCAGACTGAGTTTTTGGACAGCTGTCAGAATCCTCTGCAGCTCCTGTCGTTTGGACAGAAAGAATTCCCTCTCACAGCACAACACCCTCCAGCTGCACCCAAATCCCTCGGGGACTACTCCAAACCACCAGGGGTCAGCACATGTAATCTGCCACTCACCTCCAACCCATTAATCCAATTATTTGTCTTTTCTTTTAAGTTGGCCTCGGGCAATCTCTGCAGTGGGATGGAGTGAGAGATCTCTGGAGAACAGCCGTCGACTTCTGCCGCAGCCAAAAGCCCTTCCAGCTATCAAGAGTTTTTTTTTTTTTTCTCCCCTGGCGGATATCTCGACATCTAAATCTTCCAACAAAATAATGGTTCTCCAAAAGATCCTGAACAGCAATGCATTGACTGTCTAATCACACCGGGAGCGAAAGTTACATTTTTCTCAAACTTGGCGACTCTCAAAGCGAGTGTCTGAACATACCGATCTCTTACAGTAAAAGCAACTGAGACTAACTGACACCAGGTGACAGTAAGACTGTTTCTGCAAACATTTGCAACAGAATGGGTCAAACTGTGATATGAGACCATGTGTCTGATGAGGCCAGTTTTAAAATGTCATCCCGACTGTAGTATCAAACGGCAACTCCGCCTTGAAGTGGAGGCAGAGTAAAGTCATAGTGAGGTCAACAGAGGTGCAGAGAGTATTGTTGTTTAGGAGGCTGTTTGTTAGGAGTCGGGATTTGTTCCTTGGTTCCAGTATAAGTAACTCTTAATGATTCTGCACACTAGAAATTTAACATAATTTAAGACTCCCAAACTTGTTTGAAGACTTTAGGACTGGTATTGTCTATAAAACATAGTTGAACAAGTTTACTGTACATAGAGTTTACCTAACTGAACAAATCTGGAAGAGATTGGAGCCAAGAGCTTAAAGTTCAGCATCGGTGTCTGACATCAGAAATCAGCTAATGGTTAAAAATCCATAGAAGCAAAAATATTAACACTCATAGAAGGCCTCCCTGCAAGATTTAAAGCTGCTATAGCAGCAAAGAGTTGGACTACACCTAATTAAACATTTTGGATTGAGAATAAAGTGTCACTCAAGCAAGTGCTTTTGGTAATATATTGTTTTTGTCGTTGTAAAGGAAAATAAAAATAAAAAAACATAATTGTGTGCTTAATAAGATTCCTCTGACAGAAATGCAACAAGTATCAATGAAGAAGTTAAACATGTTTTTCTACATAATGTCGTTGGTTTATAAATGCATACGGTAGTTGTTTTTTTTCCTCTACTTGTGCTCTTTAAAAAATGTAGAAAAGTTCAGTTCAGTGTGGACTTGGAAAGTATATGGGAGATCTAAGGTGTATCTGACAGTCATTCATACCAATGCAGAAAGGATGTTTAGCAGTTGAAGATGTAAAGGGTTAAGTTCATTCAGAGTAACATTTTTAATTCATGGCTTTTAAACATTCATTTACGTCGAGTAATGCAGAGACTAAGTGGCTATTACATCAATTAATTTATTTCTTCCAAAACATTCTATGGAGCTCAAAATGTCAAACATGAAACTCCATTTAAAGGACGGTTGTAAGAGAGCAGGCGCTCTGTGGAGAGGTTTTCTGATGGCTGGGTGTTTCATGAGGGATCAGAAAAGCGTACATTCAGAGACTGGACGTTGTGGAGTTCTGGTTTGGGTTATTAAAGCACAGATCTGCCCTGGAGCAGAGCTGTATACTGAACATGCCGGAAAATTTGTTGTGGTTCTACACAAAGACACTCTAAAGCCTAATAAACTGATACGGATGCGAAAACTGTATGTAAACAACACAATATGTACAGATACTTTATTTGTGTGTTGTCTTGTTTATATTTAAAATGCCACTGTGATGCTGTCACTTTAAGACTGACAGAAAAACAGAAAAAATATATAATTTTCTGAAAATCTTGCCACCTTTCTTTAATCAGTGTTGCACATTCTGTGGTTAAGACAACTGAAACTAAATAAAAAGGGGTGTGGTGTCAAGTTTTGGACTGTGTTCGGTCTCATTGTTTCTTAGTAACCACTTTTTCATACCACAGGGAATTAGACGGTATGGATTAGATATTAATTTTCAATGTGGGATTTAAAAATAATCTTAAAAAAACACTGTACATATGTTTTAAAGCATTAAAAAGAACAATACGATAATTTTGCACGGTGAACTAAGGTAGATGACAAAATACTAGGAAGTATCAATGAACAACGGTGAATTCTCCAGCCTTTATTTAGAAAAATCTGCTTTTAATTTAAGAGCCAAAATGTCTGAATTCTTTAATTTTTCCAGGATAGTTTTTTTTTTCCGTTTGGAAAAATATTTAATTGAAAATGTAGATTTTCTATATATATAGAAAGCGATCTAAACACATTTTAGATCATGCTACTTTCTGACAAATGTTTTTGCATAAAACAGTTATTTATGTTCCACCATGTCCTGCTTGGTGAGCATACAGGACAAACAACCATGCATGAAAATACAGCTGCAATTTAGAGAGACTAATTAACTTAATATGCATATTTTAGTGATGTGGAAGGAAGATGAAGGGAACATGTAAACTCCACGCAGAAACAAAAATGACAAAAAGAGATGGAATCTGTAAATGGGCAAATCTTCACATTACTATAAATTGTCACATTGTTTTGGGTGGGGGTTAATTATCTTGTTCGCTTAGTTAGCAACATTTTCTCATTTCAGTGACGTGCTGCAGACTAAAAGGAACAAGGTGCTTTTTGTTCACTCCTGCTGCAAATCAAAAGCCAGTTGCCTTCAAAATGACCCAGCAGCTACTGTACGGCTTAGCGAAACATTTAAAGTTTGAATCTAATCGGTGGAGATGCTCTGTCATATAGATGACTGCGCAGGCACTTACTTTTATATGTTATTCTTGTGATGGTGTCTCTGTTCAGCATGCGGTTCAGGAAAGAGTTTGACGTCTCAGCGATCTGGATGAAAGAGAAGCGGGGAGAACATGGGAAGAAAAGGGTGAGGTTAACGTTGGTCAAATATTGAATTGAGCACATCTAAAATTAACCCGAATCCACTCAGCACTTAATCTACTCAGGACAGCGCTCTTAAGTGTAGAGCCAATGTTCTTTTTTCAAATCTTATCTTTAATAGCCATGAAATGCTGAAGCCCACTCATGTATTTTTCTCAGTCAGACGCCCTTATACAATTTCCTACTGCTGTTCTGTCTTTTTGGAGGAAAAACTACAGCTCCCACTGGTTTTGAGAAAGCAGAAATGAAAAGATCTTACAGACACACACCGCTTTGGACCAAGAACACAATGCATCTTTGTGAATAGGAAATGCAACACGTCTTTTTTTTTTTCATCCTGATATAATTCCATTATAGATCAAAACAAGTTTAATTTGATCAGAGATGAAAGTAAAAGAGGGTTGTTGAATGTGACTCGGCTTGATTTAGTGTTTCCTTTTGAAACAACAAAACACCCGTCCTCTACCTACAAAGGACGTTTGCCCGCAACTTTTGGGAAAGACAACCAAAGACGCTTTAATCCTGCATTTAAAGCACTTGAAACAACAGGAATCCGGTAAGAAAACAGTGTATAAAGCAGCCAAACAATGCTCTTTGATTTTATATTACAACAGTCACTGAAATGTAAAAATGTACCAGTGAGCCTCCAATATGCTTGAACACACAGTGATAGTCAACATCTTTGTTTTGTATTAGTCACCAAATTGTTTCTAATTCTATATTGCTTTGCACAAGTTCTTATTTACATCGTCAGTAATCCTGGCACTAGAGCTGGCTCCGTATTGCAACAGAACCAGCACCACACAAGTAAAATGTAGGTTATTTCAACATTAAGAAAATAACATTTTATTCATAAATTAGCATGAAGTTACTTTCCCCATATAGTAAAATGGTTTACTATATCATCGCATAAAACATAAGTACATAGTCATGGGAACATATTTCACCTAAAGGACGCTGGAACTGATTAGAGGTCAAGAATTATTGATAGTTATTAACCCCAAAAGTGAGAATAAGATCAAAAATGATGGCTTTGACGTGATTTATCAATGCTGCTTATGAACATTTTGACGTTGGAAACCATTTGACTGGGTTGATTAAATAGATAAGCTCAAAATTATTTATACAAAGGCAAATTGTCAAAACACCAGAAGAAGAATGCAAATGTACGGTCAGCAATGAAGGGTGTTGTATGTTCGACTAATTGAAAGACGAAAAGGAGTCGGACGGATTATTCAGACGAACTTTGGTGAATAAAAAGGATGAACGAATCTTACATAACACGATGTGCAACAGAAAACTTTCTCTGGAAAACCCCTCCATGTTTTTCTTCTTTGTCTAACTTCTACTTTAAAAGCATCATGGGATATATAGTCCATTCCATTAAAGGTCCACAAATAGTCGGTTTTGAACCAGATGCAAACTATGAAACACTAACTAAACCTATGAAACAACAATTACAACTCAAATAGTTACTTATATTAAATTATAATATCCCAATAAGTCATAAGCAAATCATGGCTGAACCCAAAACAAATTCTTAACGAAGGGAACGGTTTCATTCCTGCAGTGCCAAGAAAGTTTTTCCCTTAATTACTGAGAAGAGTGTGCATAATGTGTGACATGTCACTTTTAAAAAAATATAGTTTGGAAAAAGACACATATTTTACAGCATTTTATTATGTTTTGAGAAATGCTCGTCTCATTCTTTGTCAAAAATGAACTTCTGGGTTGATTTAATCTTATTTTGAATTGAACTCTTCAAGGATTATGAATATTTTGGGGCTTAACTGTAAGTAAAAATCCAAGGTTTACAAAGACTGCAAACAAAAATGCTACTCTTGACAGTTGTTTTATGATGGCAGAATTGTTAAAATGTCCTCGCTTTAAATTAACTTTAGCTTTAGCATCCAAGAACAAAAAATCTACATTTTTTTCAAAACTAACAACGGTAAGCGAGTTATCGACTTTCAGTAATAACAAATCTGTTTAAAAACCTCTGAACAGAACTTCCGTTAGATTATCAACAGTATCAACGATTGCCTTTGTATCGACGGGTTGTGGGTGAAGCTCCGACTCTGCACTGAACATACAAACGTATAAGCAATAGAAAACTTGCTCTACACCTTGCTAATAGATAATGAATGCTCCATTTTTAAAATGCTGCCCTCGGCATCTGCTCATACAGCCAGCATCAGAAATCAGAGTGTTGAACACAGACTGCTGCTTTTTCAGTGCACATCGATCCAGCTTAGACGGTTCCTCAAGTTAAACATTTCAAATTAAATCTGTTAGGTTGACATAATCCACAGGGTGTGGAAATAACCAAAATCCCTGTAAAAGGCCAGGGAACATTAAATCCTATTTAGTGAGTAGTCCTGCGTACTGGATGGCCCTCATTTACTTGGAGGTGCATGCATATGACCATCATGGGATTGTGCTTCCTGCCCTCCTCCAGGCTATGTGCTTCCTCCTTTCTTCCTTTGCCCCCTGCCACCCCCGCCCGTCAGCTCTGTGGACTTAGCAGCTCTAACGGCCGAGGTGTCTTTCGGCAGAGTGATTAAAAAGAGATGTGCCTGTCATCCACCTCTTTTCCTCGCACTAAAATTACTCAGTCGCTGCCCTTTCCCATCTTCAGGCGGGCATTATGGTTTAACAGCCCCTCATGCTGCTCTGTGGATTTTCCTGCTCTCCCCCCCGCCCACCCCTGTCTCCATCGTTTTTTATCATTTTCTTTTTTTCCAAGGAGCTACCCGAGGGTATCCTTTCATTCCGCAGCAGGAAATGTCTTCACTATAGGTCTGAGTATTAGTGCAGACTGTAAAACACACGACCGAACGTCGCTCTGGCTTAAGACGATCTGTGATGGATTAGGATGGTTTGCATGGTTTGTAATGGAAACAAAAACACTTGGACAGATTGTTCGCGGCGCCTTCATATGCCTTGGAGATTTTTTCATGTTGTCAAATTACATTTGTCATCTGTTGAGCGGGACGTTGTGTGACAGAGGCAGGGGTTTGCAAACCTGCGGCTCCGGAGCTGCAAGTGGCACCTTGGACCTTCCACATTGGCCCTTGAAAACTTTGGCTACAAATTTATTATTGCATTTATGTTTCTTGTTTTTGCTACTTTAAAGCAATCAAAAACAAAAATGTAAATAATGCTTCTTGAAAAAAAATGACATGCATCATTTTTTTCAAGCGGTCATGTAACGTTTGTGATTCTAAGCAACTTATTTAGCGGGATGGAGGGTAAAAATGACAGACTGCAGACCCCTGTGTCAGAACCACCTTCTATTTCTACGTAATTCTGAAATGGAAGGAAAACAGGACACAGAATCGCCCATTCTTTAGTGAAATAGCTCAAGATGGGTCAGATTGGACAGAGAGAACATTAACTGAAGTCTTGCCACAGGTTTTCAATTTACTAAGATACCTTTCAACTGGCCACCTTAACATATGAATATGTTTTAATCTAATCTATTCTTTACAGCCCTGTTCTGCTGGAAGGCGAACTTCTACTATAGCCTCAGGTATTTTGCAGCACATTTCCATATACCTCTTCTGGGGTTGATTTTTATTTAGCTACATGCATTTCCCTTCAACTCTGACCAGCTTCACCATTCTAGCATCAGTAGAATCCGAATCTTTATCTGAGTAATGGGGACTTAAAACAAATGCACGCCTCAATTTGAAAACCAGGGATCATTTTCCTTCCGCGTCACGATCACACTAATTTATATTGGTCTGTTTCGTAAAATCTTAAAATAAATAAATAAATAAACAATTGATATTTGTAGTTGTTACACAACAAAATATGAAAGCCTCTCAGCAGCGTGAATACTTCAGCAAAAGGACTGTTTTGGTTTCCTGCCTCATCCTAAAAGGCGCCTCATAACTGAAGAGAATAGGCGTCCTTCCTGGCACTCTGAGTCACAGGGATGAAATCGAAAATGTGAAAATGCCAAAAAAAAAAGAAAAAAGGAATGATTCATTGGGAAAGTGAGAAAAACGATCCTCCATTCGGTGAAAGATTTGTCTAATTACCACCTAACTACTGTGTGAAGGAAGTAAGTGGGTGACACATGCTTTAAGACAGTGGGAGTGAAGTAACACTGGGGCGGAAAAAAGAAAAAAGAAAAGAGTATCAGATTTTTAGCAGTGGGTGTCAGGTGGGGAGGCGCAGCATATGACATAACTTTTCTTTTTTTTCGTGTGGGACAGGACTGCGTTTTATTCCATGCCCGTTTTTGGAAGGATTGCTTTTGCTGCATGGAAATGTCTGGTGCTTTAATGAACCACGGCGCGTTTAGCATTATGTGGGTCTGATTTCATCCGTTACTGTTAATTTCGTCTGGATATGAATATTTTAAACAGAGCGGCAATTAGTGCTGCCTGGAAGAAGAGGCTTGCCAGAGGCGAGAATCAACTCAGTCAATTTTCCAAATGTGTTGTTGTAGCGAAGAACAAAACCATTTCATGTACTAGTATGTTTGTGAAGTTCTGATCTGAAACTAATCCCGAGCTCAGAGGGAGGGAAACGTGTGCTGGGACTTTTCTGGGTTATGATATCCATCCGTCTTCGATGCAAGTTTAATTCTGCTTCACGGGTCACGAGGAGGCCGCTGGCCGTCTCAGGTGGTCCGCAGGCAAGAAGTGGGGTCTGCCCCAGGACGGGTCACCAGAGCATTATGGGGCCGACACAGAGAGAAACACAGCCGTTCAGAACAACAATAACGCCTCGGGGCATTTTGGAAACGCCGATGTGGAAGGCGGGCTGAGTTTTCAGAGAAACCCCACAGACTCAAAAGGCGAACATTTTAAACGTTACATAAAAACGCCCAGAGTCTTTTGTGCTACACATATTCTTACTCTAAGACATCTCAGAGAAAGCTTAACATTGCTTCCCGTCTGTAGGAAACCTAAACTATTTTTCTATTAGCTGTGGAATGGGTATTTACAGTGGTACACCGGTGGCTCATCTAGATTATTTAACGCTGATGTTTTTTGTTCTTAAGACAACAAGCACTACTGAACTCTGGGGACAGACATTTAAATTCAAACATTCAATTTGCATTGTTAGATTTTTGGTCCCCTGTTGATTGAGAGCCCCTAATGCTGCCTGCATCATGTTTATGCAGAGACATGGGCTTATTTAAATGTCAGCAGATATTCTAAACATATAGAAGGCAGCAGCACTCCGGTTTTAATGAGGGATACAAGCAGCAGCACATTTATGCTTCAGCTACTTCGTTCTCTCTGACTGATGGCCTTGCACACCTTTAGTCCAGCTGCTGGAACTCTCTGATTGGACCAGATGTTGCACTACTTTATTTTCCAGCAATGCAATGCATCAATTCACAAATGTGAGATTGTAGTTTTTAATTAAAAAAAACAAACAAAAAAAAACTATAGCTCATATTTAACTTGTGTTTTTACTTGGTCATTTTTTATACTTATGAAAACATAAAACAAAACAAAGTAAGACAGCCCACGATGGCCTGCAGAGTGTAGGTGTTTTGTTGAACTTTGCACCTCCTATTACTTTGGTCAATAAAAGATTATTTTGACTTTGTACTTTATTGCTCCAGAATCCTGTGAGGATTCCAGAACTTTGGTGTAAATTAAGTAAGAAATCATAAAATCCTGATGAATGACTCTGGTTGTATGACCCTTCTGCGTTTGCATAGCACCTTTATTGTATATTGTATGAACATAGAATAGAAAAAAAGCACTAAACACATTAATGTTTTTTTTTTCATATTTTGTAGGAAATGCATTACGATTGGGGCTGTTGGCATAAAATCCACACCAGATGTTGGCAACAACCTAAGCAACACATGAAAAACAAATGTAATGACTTCGGAGGCGGAAATGACTGAACACGTGAAGAAAAGAAAAAGCAAAAAGTCACAGGAAGTTGAGAAACCAGCTGCAATCTGTCGGTGTTGGGACAAAAATCATGCTCCCTATATGTGTAGATAAATATCAGCTTTTAAAGACAACTCTTGTTGGGAAGTCTAACTACTGTTGATGGCATTGGCTACAGATCTTTTCCTAAACTTTGAAAGGTTCCAGTGAGCACCAATGTGGTTACAACTGGGAAAGAGAAGGAAAGTCATTTTACCATAAACCGGCCACAACCAAGTGCTTCCTGAAAGCTTCCTGAAACTGCACAAGACTACACTTGTTAAAGCTATTTTTCAGGTTTTCTTCTGAAAATGTGGGTAAATAATCAGATGAGACCATAATGCAACTCTTTGGATATCTGATTCATTTGCTGTCTTTCAGCAAATGGTAGTGGCAGACCTCATGTTGCTGACCGAAAGAGAAATGCATCGTTCATGCTTTATATGTGAAAATAAAATGGGGTGTATGCAACTTCTTCAGATGTCTTTAAGACGTCAACAAAAAGGTTTCTTGTCTAATTCCAGTAGGTTCCGCTTAGCTTCAGTCATGAATTTTTGTGTTATGATCTCATTCTTTAATTTATTAACTGGGATGTTTCAGACATCTGGTGTGGGTTTCAAGTCAATAGTCTTTCTAGAATTATATCTTGTAAGAAAAGTATGTTTTCATTTAAATTATTTTATTTAGAAAAGGCTTTTCTTCCCCCCCGTTTCAATAGTACAACCAATAAATGTTCATGTTCTTTCCCAGCAGCAGAGCGGTGCAGCAACTTGTCCAGCATTATTTCCCGAGGCCATCACACCTGCAGCACCCCCTCGCTCTCGTGATGAAGGAGCTGAGTCAAGGAGGGCCGACCGAGGTCACCATCTCCTCCGTCCTCTCAGGACTCGGTGATGGGCCCATTGACATTGGGGAGCTAATTAGCCGTCGGGAGCTGAACTTTCAGCTTCAGTGTGCAGAGTGGCAAAAGGACATCGGCTGCCTCTTTGATCTGCCGGCCTTTCATTCGAGATGGAGACTTCTCAAAAACAACAAAGGGACAACCGAGCGCTGCCATCAGCCTAATAGCGCTGCTCAGCACCGACACAGATCCAGGGAGCATGCCGTTTCGCTCGGCGGGCTAATTAGAGCGCTAATTGTTGGTGAATCGTGAGTTCGTGATTCGGATGAGTCCAGACACTCGAGGAGTTAGGAGGGAGAAGGGCTGCAGTAGATGTGATGCGTTGGGGTTTTTCATATCATGATGCGTTAAACTGAGTTTGTGGAAACATTGCAAATAAATTATGTTTACTGGGTTCATCCACTCACAATTGCCAACCATGAGAAGAGTGTTTTAGATCATTTTTTTATTGAGAGCCATGCAGCTTTAGAATGCCATCACTTGGTACATGATTGGAATGATTACACAAATTCTGAACTTCATGGCTGCTTATAGTGAATATTAGTGAATATATATACAGTATATACTATATATATATATATATATATATATATATATATA
>CAEFZY010046850.1:0-29833 GCA_903066815.1 Brachyrhaphis roseni
GTGTGTGTGTGTGTGTCTGTAAATCTTACCTCTGTGATGTAATTTTGTATTTCTGCCTGTAAAACACACACAAAAAAACAACACGAGTTACTGGAATGATCAAATCAGGCACACAGACAGCCATCGACATGATGGAGGCAGAGTTAACCCCGTTAAAAACAAGCAGTAAAGAAAACGAGAAGCAAACTTGTGTTTCAGAATCAGGCCTCGTTAATCGAGCGAACTGCTGGTCTGCGTCCGTCAGACCGAAATAGCTCTCGTTCGCAGAATGATGTATTGGCTTGACCTTCTGCACTGCTGTTAATGAGAAACATCTTGCGTTCAGTACTATGTCTCTGTCGGCAACGCTGTCTGGCATTAACAAACACATTTACAAGCCGGCTTCATCGACAGACCTACACAAGAAGCTGCAGCGGGGCGGCAGCTAGAAACGGGAGAGCGGCGCACAGGAAGCGTCCGACACTTCAGAGGTGGTAAACTAATTTAGCACCATCGAGGCGTAAATGTGGTATTTATTACATTGAATCAAATCTAAATCATGTTGTTGTTCGACGGACCAACTGAAGGCATGGACTTAAAAATAAACCTTTACTTGACAAGCAAAAAAACTCGCCTTAAGATTTCATGTGTGTTGTGATTTAAAGCTTAAGCACATTGAGGACGTGATTGTGGGGCCAGACTGAAGAGGAGGAAGCACACTGCCAACGTTGCCCCTTGTTACGGGATTCTGTTGTAGCGCTGGAGTTTCTATTTGTGCTTTTACAGTAATCACCCTGAAACAATTAATATTTAAATGCCAACTCTCTGATTGCTGCTTCCTCCAATTGTGGATTCATACCCCGCAGTTCACTCTGTCTTCTGCTCGGCAGTTTACTCTTAAGAAATACAACAGAACATCGACTTCTTCCCCAGTTTGAAAACTTTACTTATTGACACGTTGCAACGTGACATCAACAACTACAATTGGTTTTAGCCCTCAAGTTGATAACATAACGAGCTAAATCTATTAAAATTTACATTTGATACATAAAACTGCTCCCCCAGTTCACCTTTTTCTCTCTGCATTAGTACAGTGTTGACAGTGTACTAATTGTCAACACTGTTACAACTAGACAACAAGGTCAGGAAAAGTTTTAATAGAGAGAGAGGGAAGCAGATCAAGTATGCTAGCTTGACTTTGATAAACCTTAACATGTAGATGTGCTGCGGAATCCGGTGTGTTTTGATTCAGTAAAAAAATTTGAAAAGAAGAAGTTTTGTTTACCTAGCACATTTTCAGCAACAAGGAACTTCAAAGTGCTTTACACAATTAGAGGAAAACAAAAACAACACAAGCACACAAAAGAAAAACTACAATTTAAAATGTTCCAGTTGATATTAATCATAGGTCTAAACAGGCGAGTTTTCACTCTTGTTTTAAATGAGATTAGTGAAATACAAAACGTTTTAAATGAGATTAGTGAAATATAAAACTAAATGTTAGTTCTTAGTGGAGCGCTATGAATATATAGACATTTAAATTTTGTTTTGTTTTGTTTTTTGAGGGTAGCTGAAGAGATTTTGCTCGCCACAAAAAGGCAGGCAGGACCAGGGGAGAAATGTTCATTAAATGCACTTTGCTTTGATCTGGTGAAAAAACTCGGACCTTCCTGCGTAGAAAAACACTTTCGAAATGAGAGAGGAGCTTCCTGAATAAACAGCAGGAAAGGAGCTTTAGGGCGGGGGGGAAAAAAAGAGGTATAAGAAATGAAAGTAGCAGGTGGGTCTTTGTTGAAAGCCTCTGGGAATTATTTACTGGAGTTTGCCCGCCAGGGTTTCAACTTGGTCAGAGGTTGCAGTGGCAGCAGAGGCTCACAGAGGCAAATTGGGGTACTTTAAACCTTTTAGTGGCTGATTGCTCTCATTTGCATCTAAATGCTTTCCCTTCTGAGTCATAACTCCGCCAAACATGGACACACACAAAACACAGAAACGACACTCAACGATACTCTCTCTCTCTCTTTTTTTTTTGCATTTTGCACACACAACCTCCGAATACCATTACTTCTGAGAGTGAAGACAAACAATCGTAAAATTTGTGAGGGAACAACGCAAATAAATATCTGTTCATCGGTGTCTGTATACAAACAGAATGAGTCTGGTTCATTGGCTTTGTCGCAGTTTGCGACAAATCATAGGAGCTGTGGCCAAAAAAAAAGGACATCCGGTCTGCCGGAGGACCGTCTCGTCTCGCGCCAGGATATTCTGAATCTGCTCCCCCAGTTCACCTTTTTCTCTCTGCATGCATTTATGTTGTCACGCTCCATTTCTATCTTCTCTCTCTCTTTTTTATCTACTTGCTTTTTTATCATTCATTCCTCCGGGCGTAATGGTGTACACACACATCCCAGCGACTCAGGCTTCACGTTGAATTTATTGAGATTGATTATTCCTGTCTTATGCCGGCGGCGACGTACATGCTTGCACAACAAAGGCGCATCGGTAAAAAGGTTCTGTACGTTTCTGATTCTGCAAACGAATCTTTTCTTTGCCCCTCCAATTTCCTATCACAGCCTCCTGTGTGTTTTAAATTACTTTTTTCCCTCTCATTTCTTGACGAGAAATTGTTAGAGATAATCATTTTTCACAATGTCCTCCCGCTGATGTGTGTGCGTGCTGCATGTGCGGGTGTGTGTGTGTGTGGCAGAGTCGGCGTCGTGCCCAGGCAGATCGCCGCCGGTGACCGAGAGCTGCTGCTGCTGCTGTGTGGAGATGAAGACGGAGCCCTAATTAATAAGTCTTTCTAAATAAGAGTCTGTAGCGACAAATCATTTGCTGGCTCCGGCCTCAGCTGCCGTGTGGCCCAAAGGTTTGGAGGAGCTTCAACGCTTTGATCTCCGACCTGCAGGGGAAACGTGGGCCAGCTGGGAGTGGGCCTTGTGAGCGCGCCGAGGCGGAATTAACTCCCTGAGGAAATCCGGGCCACAAATGGAGCACAGTCCAACCAAAATTCAATCGCCCGGCTGCAGCTGATTTGGGCCATTTTGTGTCATTTGGCATCTTTATTTTGCACCTATGAAGCCACATAAAGTCCTCACTGGCACTCAATGTGGCTTTAGACTCTTCTTACTGATCATCATCCTGAGCATTAGCATTGCTAATGCTCAGGATGATGAGCATTAGCAATGCTCATCATCCTGAGCATACACAAAGTGTATCTTTAACACTTAAGTGTTAAAGATACACTTTAACACTTAAGTGTATCTTAAGTGTTAAAGATACACTTAAGCAGTTGTTTTATCCACCTTTGAATAATTATTCAACACTCCCTCTACCTCATATTGGGATATTAGATATTTGACCCCTTTTTTAATTAGAAATGGTGGAATTTATTTATTTTGGTTGGTTTCTGTATTGCAAATAGTTTGAACCCAGGATGATAACCACAACCTACAAAAGGCTCAAGGGCAGCATTATGCATTTTCCAGTGCAATTTTATAGCACCATCAAGTAACTATGTCACCTTCAGTTCTTATAAAAATACTATATATTTCAAAGATGACTTAAAAGATCTCTGACTTCACAATTTAGTGCCTTGAAATTGGGCCTCTGTCTCTTTAAGAAGCTCCTGCTCTTCCTGACACTTCGCCTTCAGGAAGTCATCACAACATTGTTTCTCCATTAAGCCTTTGACGAAGTTTTTACCAGAGTTTAACAAAGAAGTAGCTCCAACGAGGAGCTCAGAAAAAAATGGAGTAGCATCAGATTTTAGCGGTTGTAGTGAAAGACCACACGCCAATTTTTCCCGTCTGCACTAGACTTCTGCTGGTACACTTCCCTTCCTGCTTTTGGAGCTGTGTCCGATCCACTTGCAGCCACATCTGCATTCAAACCGCACCAGAGTTCACTTCAACCGAACTGAGACGGAGGTTTATAGACGAACCGGAGTTTGTTGTTTTGGTCCACATCAGAGTTAGATTGCACATTCAAACCTCCACAAACAAATCTGACTTTCTAGGCAAATTAACCAGAGTTAGATTAAAGCGGACTAACCAGGGCTGGTGTGAATGAACCCTAAGGGTCTATTTCACTACCAGGAGCAAGGAGGGCAGCCATGAAGTTACTTAACCGTTTTCTTCAGATCAGCAGCTGAAACACACTCCATAAACGGTTCAGGAACCTGCAGATCGGGCTAACGTTAAGCTTCTGGGACAGTTGTGACCTGAACCCTTCAGAACATTTAGACCTTTTGGTAAAAGGCTGGTCTGTGCCCAGAAAACAACCCATTTAAATGATCTGTACCCATTCTGATAAGAGTAGTCACAAATCAAGTCCAATCATGTCACAACCTTGAGCCTCAATAATCTGGGTATAATAATGAATTAGAACTTATACATCCTTTAATAAAACATTGCAGTTTTAGGTTTTATAAGCAGTCCACTCTGAAATAAAGATCTCTTCAAATTTGTCCATTAAAACAACTAAGGTGATGTCCATATTGATGATTATGCAAATCTCTGTGTCCAGTTTCTCTTTTCATTTAGCTTTCTTTTTTTTGTTGTTCATCTTGAAGTCATTAGATTGCTCCTTTCATTTCCTCTAGTCACCCTGTGGCCATTCTGGGCCTTTTATTGTCTATTTATTCTCATTTGGAGCAACATCGCTGTCAGGAGGTTTCTCTTTGGCGATGATTTAATCTTTAGTGTTTCTTTCTAATCTTGCTTTTTTTCCCCTTAGCACTCGTTTTTTGTCTTTTTGAAATGAAAATGGTGTCTGTATGGTGGTTTTGGGATTCCTGTTATTTAGTTTGGGACTGTGGTTATTTAGTTGGCGTAATGCTTGTTGTTTTGTGTCTCTGGTTGTGTTCGGCTTACAGTACAAACATGTTTCAAAAAGTTCTCCTTCGGTCTCATCAATCCCCAAAATGTTTTTTTTTTTTCAAAACATCTAGAGAACCGCCAAGATGTTTCACTGGGCAAACGTGAAACGGGGCTTTTGGTACTTTTAGAAGGATCAATGTCTTTTTCATATCGTAAATAATGAACACCAACATTAACATCAACACGGCTTTAGATGCTCTGAGTTCTTTCTTCAGGGATTTTGCTTCTCATGCAAATGTCCTATAAAAAAGTTTTAATAAAGATTTTCCTGCTTTCGATTTTAGACCACCATTTAAGTACTTGCTTTTCTCCCATTTTTCACTTTCGTCAAACATCTTCCAGCTCCATTTTGTCGCTTGTTGCGCTAGCAGGGTGAGTCAAGGAAAAACCTTCTGGGATGTGAGACTGAAAGGACGATGTCTCCACCGCTGCTGGAGCGGAGCAGGGTGGAGACAACTTTTATTTCCTCAATACGTTAAACTGTCTCCTCCTTTATTTACTCTACAATAAGTAGATTAACACAACTTTATATCATGGTTTTCACTATGATTTATTATTACATGCGTCACAGAAGCCGGACCAGACCATCAAGCAAGTCATTTTGGCCTGAATTTCACATCCGGTTTTAATCTAATTAATCTAAACTCTAATGCATTTGAGGGGAAAAATAACTCTGTATCATGAAAACAGTTTTAAATGTATCACAAAGCAATTTGAGAAATGATTTTAAACTCACATTTTTGTCTTCTCTTATGTTTGAGTGCTACCAACGCAGCATGAAAGCGATTAAGCCCTTAATCTACTGTTAACACTCGTGGCGGTGTATGACTCTAAGCAGAGTTTTAGTTGAGCCTCACATAAGTGTGTCAAGGGCTATCAGGAACAAAATTGTTTATTAAAATACAAGCTTTAAAAATTCACTATTGCCTTGCAAAAAAAAAAAAAAACCTATGGAATAAATGTTGCATTTTTCTTCTCACATTGCTTCAAGTCCCAAGGGTTTCTGAACCACGAAAAACGCTAATGGTCATCTTCACATTTTCTATCACCTTCATTAAACCCATAAACCTCACTCTGCAGCAAAGTGAGGCGATACAATTTCATTATTAATGTCTGACTGGCGCGCAGCAAAAGAAACCCAACAAAAAACCAGGAGGATTTTGTCCCGATTGGCAAAGTCAAGTGGAGCTCCTCTCAGCGATGATAAAAGCACAAACACATTTCACGGAAAGCTTCCCCTGCTGTGATTTACAAAAAAAAAAACAGGACAA
The DNA here is from genome assembly GCA_903066815.1 of Brachyrhaphis roseni. Lineage (NCBI taxonomy): Eukaryota > Metazoa > Chordata > Actinopteri > Cyprinodontiformes > Poeciliidae > Brachyrhaphis > Brachyrhaphis roseni. Next base: position 6,131 of record CAEFZY010046850.1, read on the forward strand.
GTTGATGACGGCCACAGTGGAAGCTGCGGCTGGGTGTGGAAATTAGCCTGTCACGGTCCTGGACCCTGACCGGCCGCCGCGGCTAATCACAGCTCTTGGCACGCCGTCGGGTCTGAAATGTGACAACGGCAACCTGTTATTTCAAGGGTCGGATGGTAATTGCGCGCTGGCCTGCGTGGGAAGATCAGAGCTGAATTAAAAAGCAGGAGGAGGTGGGGGGGTTATAACAGAACCGGATTACCGCATTGTTTCTCCTGTTTGCTGCTGTCCAAACGCTGACAGGTGAGAGTTTCTGGAAAATGACTCATCACTTTTCCAGGCTGACGCCCCTCCACCAGCAGGAGGAATGTTCTTCCACCTGATGTGATTTCAGCTTCCTCTGCCTTCCTGTTCATTTCGCATCTAAACTCTATTTTTCCTCACTGTAATAACTGAGTGTCAGATGTACTTTATTCAGCTGTTATTTGTTGAACAGCTGCAGGGTGAGTTTTTGAGCTTTTCTAATGATTACGCCCACATCAATACCAGCCATTCTGACCTGCGGATGAAGTGAAGCCTCCATTAAAATAAAGCACTTAGCAGAAAATGAAAATCCCCCAAAATGCACACGCACACATACGCACGCAGTGTTTCCGTCACACTATCCGTATAAAAACCCATCATCTGATCAGTCACAGGTTCATAAGTCCAAACAGTTTTTCTCTCACTGCATGAAACAGCCAGCCTGGTTTCATCTCAGCAGCTCTTTCTGATCCACCCTGAGTTCTTCCTGATTTCATTTTCAGGTTAAAAAAAAAACACTTCAGTTTGACTTTTGTTTTAAAATTCTGCCTGGCTTATTGCTACATTTTACGCTCCAGAAAACCGTCTGATGAGCTCTCGGGTGCAAAATGTTCCTTTGACTTTAATTCCTCTTCGTATTTTCCCTCTTCTCGCTCTGTATCCAAACCGATCACCAAGGTGCAGCAAGAGGAGGGGAAGCACAAAGTAGAATACCAGGAGGGTAAAATCTGAGACGGTATTCTTTAAAAAGATGAAATAAAAGATGTTCTGTATCTGTATTTGCAAAGTCTTTCGTGCATCAAAATGCTCTGCTGTTACCATGATAACAATGGAGAGGAAAAAAAACAAAAAAACAAAACAGAGAACCTGTACACTTATTTGTTTTCTTTGCAAACAGCCCAAACATTTGTCTGTTAACCTTCATATCCATCAGAAAAGAGTTATTGTCATCGTGATGAAAAGGAGACGCAAGAAGGCACTCAACGGTTCAAACAAAACCTGACGGAAACTCACACAGCATGCTGGGCAGAGGAAGTCATGAATGAGGAGCCAAATGGGTCGAGCTGCTTTGTGTCTCTATGGTCTGAAGTTGCCAAGATTCACACACAATCCACAGTGGGTCAGGTTGCCCGACTTCTGGGTAAAAAACTTTTATTTTATCCAGATTTTGTTTGCTAGACTAACGCAAAGCCGCCCCACCTGCGTGTGACTGGTGCTCTGTGAAGACCTCAGAGGTCTGAGAGAGAACATTAGCATGAACTACATGAACACAGCAGACAGGACAGAGAGAACGTTGTGGCGAATTAGGGGTTAGGGTTATAAATAAGTAACCCAATAATGACATCCTGTATTATTGCAGAGAAAGAGTCAAGGGGCCCATGGTAACAAAGCAGTGCTGTAGAGATCAACAAAACGGGGTAAGTTGATGATAGGACAATTATTAAAAGTAAATGTGGTCTTTATTAAAGAAGAGCAGGAAGAAAACCATTGAAAGGAAGACATATCTGCCTAGCCTTGCTCAGAGAATCAAAGAACAGAAGAAGTTGTGAATGATAACGTTAATTTTCTATGCTGGTTTAGAGTCATGGTCTAGCTAGCTAGCTAGTGTTAGCAATGGTAGCATAGGAAGTGAGCAAAGCCGTTCAGTCCATGTTGGCTACGCTTCCAATTATAGAAGGGACATCAACATCCGCCTCGTTCAGATCAGCACTTCTCTCCTTGCAGTGGAGGATGGCTGTCTAAAGCGCAGGTAAGCTTCATAGCGTTGAAATGGAGCATTACATACATCACAGCTAAAGCTGTTGACATTTCAATTCAAATTCAAAAACAATTTTTTTATCCCAAAGGGAAGTGAAATGTTGTAACTCATAACATTTGAGTATTTTCAAAGCCTCCTTATTGATGGTGACACTGTGGGCAGGAAGTCTTGCAATAATCTGATTAAACCTCTAACTGTTGTTTGTCGTCATGCTAACAGATCAATTTCATTCTCATCTTCAGAGACGTCAGCGTCTTATTCAGGCATTGAAGCAACAAGCCTCTTACACTTGGGATCGGCTTCAATTCATCCACCTAAACTACATCCATTCTTTGCAGTTTTTCCCTTCCACTTATCACTCACTCATACACGTTTTACATTGCCTTGCTTTGGCTGACTTTCATTACTCGTCTCCCTCGAGATTACCTCCACTTACAGGCTATCCTCCACCTTCTCATTATTCTCACTGCAGATAACGTAGTCTCAGAACAACACGGTCCACAGGGACCGTGGATTATAAAAGCAAGTGATTCAACAGCTTGATAGTTCAAGGTTGGGCACACCTTTGCGACCAGCAGGTTATTGCAAATGTTTTCGCATCGTCTCACCGAACAGGTCTGTTGGTTTTTCAGGTCAACTCTACAGGACAAACTGTATTTTACAATGAAGGGTTGAGATTCCCCGTGTGCCTCGCTCTCAACCAGAAGATCCCTGTTAAAAGAATCCATGTGCACAACTTTGTGTACCGAGTGAATCCATTTTTATGACTTCTATTTTTATTTCACTCCCTCAGCATCCTATAGGCTCTGCAGCAAAACATCATGTCTTAGATTGAAATATATTCTCTCACAGCCGCGAACATATGCTGTAAATCTCCCTTTTGCGGCCTGTTGAATCCTGAGCCATCTGGAGAATACGTATGCAGCGCGCTTTCTTTACACGCAGCTTCGATAATCAAAGTCTGCTCATGCACAAGCAGCGTTTCTGTTGAGCCTGAACTTCACCGAGGACTGCTAACCAGCTAAGTCCCAAAAGAACAGACCTTCACCAGGGAGCTTCAGCCAACAGAGTATCAGGATTCTTCTTCTTTTTCTTTCAATGCGTCTCAACTGGCATTGTGGCACTCAGAATTGAGTGCCCAGGTGAATGTTGCAGCTTTTGACCCAATGCTCCACTTGATATACATTTATATAAAACTTTATTAGAAATTTACTTCAAATGTAAATTACCAGTCGAAAAAGAAAAGAGAAAGAAAGGGGCAAAGGTGAGGAAATAAAATGAAAGGAGACAGTAGTAGAGGAGATCGTAGAGTGAACACAGGTCAACACTCTTGAAGTATGTCTCTAAACCTGCAGAAAGAGAGAAAAACAAAACCGAGCAGCAGCAGCAGCAGGCTCCTCAGGACAGGAGACAAGCTTCTACGCTGAGCTGGATCTTTATTTTTACACTTCCAGCGTGTCTCTTTGAGTCACTGCAGACAGAGGATTCATTCACTTGCCAATGTTTGTATCAGGATTTGGCAACAGCAAAAAAAAAAAAAAAAAAAAAACCCTAATACTTATCTTGGCATCAGATGCTTGAACCAACACACACACACACTTGTGCAGGTAAAATTGTGTTTTATCTCTAAACTTGCCAATTATCTCCTAGAACACGACGCTGTTTACCACAAGTACAGAAGAACTGCCAAGTTGTGCAATTAGTGTGTATTTCATGGACACAGAGAAAATATTTTTGTTATATATTTAATGGGTAGTATCATGTATAATCAACTTCTTTGAGTTTAGATTATGTTATAATTTTACTCCCTCATCAAAAACATGCATAGAGTGTTGCCTCTAATATCCATGACAACCATTCAGCTGTGTAAAATGCCTCGGTGGACTTAGCTCCACCTTTAAGGACGAAGCTCCTACTATGAGCTACAGTTCCGCCTCCACCACGTCTCTCCCGCTCAGCTCCTTCAGACTAGCCAGAAGCAATTAGCAAACACCTGGTTGGAACTGCGCATCTGCTGAGCTCGTTATACTGACTAATTCTCAGAGCAAAACTGGTAAAAAATATTGTTAAAGGGTTAATAGAGGAGCCATGTTGTGATGACTTCCTGAAGGCGGAGCTTCAGAAAGAGGAGGAGCTTCTTTATGACACCTGAAGGTAACATAGTTACTTGACTGTGCTACAAAATGATGCTACTTTGATGGAAAGCACATAATACTAACCCTTTAATATTGTTTGTACCATTGAAGTTTATTTGTGTCATTAGATCGACGCTGTTTGCAGTATGCAGTTAATGTGAAAGTTTGAAAGAGAAGCAACTAGCTGCATGGCTGCAAACAGAAATAAAGATATCCAGTCAGCGCGGACGAGAAGCTCACAGCTGTGTTTGTCCTGTCATTAGAGCTCATTTGCTTTGAGATAGATAAAGAATAATGAGCAGATCGAAGGAGAAAACGTTGTGTTATATTTATTTTCTCCAGCAACGTAACCAAAGCCGTTGAATCTTTTCAAGAATGTGAGGACAAATCGACTAAACGACACGCTTGAATAGATCTGAAGGTAAAATGACTCAGAAAGACGTAGATAATCCTTTATTTGTGTTTGGTTTTTTTATTGAAATCATTAAAAAAGTTAAACCCAGCTGGATGGCGGGCCAGGAGTAGATGACTCACAAAAGGATTTTTCTTAAATATTAATTTAGCAGGTTGCATTTAATTCAGCTTTAGACTAAAATGAACATTGGACTTATCTGAACATTTTGAGCCCTGTGGTTTCCCTGTGAAACCATCGCTCCCCTAAAGCAACACAAAGCAATTCTGAGTCAGTTTCATTGAAATCTAAAGATTTAAAACACACATATATATATATCACTAGAATTTAAATTAGCACAGCAATTATTCATTTCATCCTTCTGGCAAAATGTTGAGCATTTTACAAAATTAATTTTTCCAGCAAATTTGTTTTTGACAGCGGTCAGCTCAAATTTTAACCTTTTGGTGAACACGGTTGAGAATCGAGTGTAAATGTTTAAAGAACCAGGAGAAGGTTGTCGAGGACTTGGATGAAAAACTTTTTATTTTAAACCTGTTAAGTGCCAAATGGTCTGGTTTTCCCATGGTTGTGTGAAACACTACACACCAGTTAGACAGAGCGTTCGTTCGTTCGGCAGCATCGTTAACATTTAAAGAGCTGCCAGTTGGCCGTTAACTCCTCGGGGTTTGGGCGGATTCGGAGTGGCGGCGCTGACTGAGGTCGCTATTGCCGTGTTTGTGTCTCGTCTTCTCTTCATCTTGGTGTCTTGTCAGAAAACCAAGGCAATTTAATTGCAGCCCCCGTTGGCACTAAACTTTCCCAAATTAGTCTCAACCAATTAAGCTGCCATTTCGTAATTATCACAAGCTGATACGTTGGTTTAATGTTTATATGTCTCTGCTTACTTGACGACCCTATGTTTTATTTCCTGTTTGGTTTTGTTTTTTGGACGTTAAGCAAAAAACAAAAGGCATTATGTGCTTCCCAATCCAGGTGGCCTCATATGGACGTAACAGACAACATAGTCGGGGGCGTCCGTAGTGTTAATCCCAACAGAAACACTCTTGCATCCCAAATACAAAGAATCGTGTGAGTGGCAGCGTTTAGTCTGCAGAAACAGGGAGTGTGTGCGGCGGCTGGCTCGTGTTCACATGTTTCCTTTTGAGGTTTTGGGGATTACAGTTGAGCTGATTCAATGCACAGCGCCTTAGTGTAATAGAAAAAGCAAAAGCACGTCCGTATCAGCACGCTTTGCTGCTGATGCGGGGAAAATTCATTCACAGAAATGATGCTCTACAAAAGTGTTTCACCAGATTGGTTCAGGATTTGTAAAAATAAAGGTCACAGGAAGAGGAAACGTTTTGTTCCTCCGTCTGGTGAGGAAAGTCTTCTTTTTTTTCCTCCTTTGGCCATGATGTAGAAATACTACACTTTCACTGAAATTGTACAAAGCTAAAAAAAAAAAGAAAATTGTGTGACATGTTTTACTTTGTTTTAATTAAGCTACAAAAGTAATTTATTCCGCCCTGCGACAGACTGGCGACCTGTCCAGGGTGTACCCCGCCTCTCGCCCGGAACGCAGCTGGAGATAGGCACCATCAACTCCGGACCCCATTAGGGACAAGGGTGAACAGAAAATGGATGGATGGAAGTAATTTATTCCGTCTGCCATTAAAATAATCCATCATATAATAACAGTCATATATCTTTTATTCTGATTTTGATATATTTATATATTTATTTATTTTAATCAAAATAAATTTCCTTTTACTGTTAATGAAAACATAACATTTAAGATTAGAGTATTACATCATGCTGATACAAAACTATTTAATGCAAAAATGTGGGTTTAATGAAAATATGTAATACTTGTGTCAAGGTTGTTTTTCAAAACATACTTTTAATTCAGTTAGATTCTGTTTATTTATATAGAGCCAAATCAAATGTTACCTAAAAAACTTCAATTCAATTATACATACATTCCCAACTGATGCAGGTTTTCAAACAATAGATGCTCTGCATGCCTTTATGTCATTGGGGATTGAAAGTTACCAAAAGCTTGAGTTTTTTTGCACGTGCTGAAGGGGCGGGGCCTCAAAGTTTGCTTCTTTTCAAAAAATTTAAAACGCCGTAACTTTCACTTTAAATGGCCTGAATTACACAAAATTTGGCATGAATGATTCCTCTCAGGTCTCCAACAATCACATATGGTCAAATGCTGACATCATCAAAAGTAACACGATACGACAGCCATGTGGGAAAACAGTTACTGTGATAGACTGTGTCCATATAGACTGTATGTACATTTGTGTTCACTTCCATACTTTTTGTCCTTGATTTAGTTGTCGGTTAAATAAATACCACTAAATGTGATGATGAAAGTTCATGTTGCCCATTCTTACTTGAGAACGCACCTGAATCAAATAGTTGTATTACCTCATTAGCATTCAATCACCTCTACAGAGCCTCATAAAGGAGACACTTATTTGACTGAGGCGTGTTGCAGAAGAGATGTGTCGAAAAGTCACAAAGTAGCTCTGAAGGGCTGAACTCCAGAATCACTTCAGTTCCCCTCCAAAAACAGAAGGTGAGATGCGCCGGGTGCGTCGTACGCAGTGGTGGCTGTGTTCTCACAGACTCCATTAGCTACAGATCTCCAAGTTTCATGTGGCTTTCTTGTATCAAAACTGCATCTCAAAGTGTCAGAAGCAGCATTGTCGAGCGTGTCACCACTGGCTTGTTGAGCTGCAGAGGTGTGTCCTCCGGAGTGATGATTCACTCTTTTCTCTCTGGCACTCCAGTGGACGAGTCTTGGTTTGGCAGTTGCCAGGAGAACAACACTTTCCTGATTGCACTGCGTCAAGTTAGGTGGAGAGCAGGATGTAATGGCGTAGAGCCGTTTTTCAGGAGCAAGCCAAGAGACTTAGGAGAATTTCTTGCTCCCAACTTTACAATAGTTTGGAGGATGGTTCTTTCCTGTTCCAGATGTTTACCCAGTGTAAAGGTCAGAGTGATTTTTTTTCCCCCTGAAAGTCTTTCTAGACTTTCATAGAGTGGTATCACATTACACCCAGTGGTCTAAGAATGGGATGTCCCTTAAGTTTGTGTGTGAAGACAAATGAGTATACTTTTGAATATATTGCACACACTTACACATTATTTCCTGTCTTAATGTGCAACAAGTAACAAAAACTGTCAAGCCCATGACAAACTGAACAGGAGCCAACTTCCCAGGTCTTATCTAACAACAAAGTCACTAAAACCTTTATTGAGGTATTTGATCTTCTGCTTGTTGGTTGTTCCTACGAGACGAGGCTGCTGTTTTAAAATGCAGGAGTTCAAGCACATGGGTGCAGAATGATGCTGCATAGGGATTTACGAAAGTTGGAAAGGATGCAATGGAGCTACTGAAGGAAGGCTGGAAGTACACACACCTGGGATTGCACGACAAACCCCAGAAATTCCATAAAAACTGTGACACCTCGACACAGAGTCGCCATGTGTTCAGCTATAAACAGCAAGTTAACGTGTTTCATTTTCCTGTAGCAGCAGGAAAAAGACTCAAACATTCTGTATCTGGTGTCCTGCCTTCATTTGCATATCTCAACCTTCCGTCTTGGTGCTGATCTGTCAATCTTTGCAGAGACTTTGCTGCATCGCAACGCTCTGCCGTTGCCATGGCAACAATAGAGAACCCAAGGAAAAGAAAAAAAAAGAGGCTGTTTTTATTATTTTCTTCCTTTCTCTCTTCTCTCCAACATCTTCTGCTGTAGCCTCAGACTCAGGCAGATGTGCGAGTCCGTGCTGCGACGCACAAAATCCAGGTCGGTGGACAATAAATAAATAAATCTGCCACACAGACCTCAGCTGAAACACACACACGCACGCATACACACACACTTCCTCTCTCTCTCTCTCTTCCCTTCTCCAGGATGTTGCACGCCCACCAGTCCACACTAATTTTCTCTCATTCGCCCCCTCCCCTCACCCCAAACCCTCGTCCATCCTTGCTTCACGCCAACATCACCACGGCAACCAGGAGACTACACTGATGGCGTCCCCGTGGCTGCGCCTCACCATCTTCAACCATCAGCACCAACCTGACATCATCATCATCGTCAGTCAGCTGAATGTGTTTACTCACATTCCTCTGAGTCGGATCAGGACCTGGTTGTTGTGGTTCTGCTCCAGAGTGTCAACAAAGTCTTGCACCTCCTCAGTGTGCTTCCCCTCGTCTTCCTGCAGCTGCTGTTGCTCAGTCTGTAGCATCTCCTCACCCTGCACCACCTCCTCCTCCTCCTCTTCCTCCTGCAGCTGCTGCTGCTCCTCCTCCTCAGCTAGCTGCATCTCCTCAACCTCGCATGGCTGCACCTCCTGCATTTCCTCCGTGAGTGACATCTTCACCTCCTCCACCTCTTCCCGCTCCTCTTGTTCCTCCAACAACTCCTGGAAAAGTCCACCCTCCTGTTGCTCCTCCTCAGTTCCCGTCACCCCCACGGGGAGCTGCGCCTCCTCCGCCTCATCACTCATCTCTCTCTGGCAGTTTTTTTTTGTGTGTGTTTTTCTTCAGAAGTATTCACAGAGTGGAGTTTGGCTCCCGCAAAGGCGTCTCAGAGCACCGAAGTGGAGAAAACATCAACGCAGGTTGAAGAAGAAGAGTACAAGAGTTTTTCCAACTTCATCCAACTTCCTCTGATGTCACTCTGCAAGACAATCCAAATGGTTTCCCTCTGCCCGGTGGGGAGGTTGCAAAATAACAATTTTTTTTTTCTTCTTTTAAGAGGGACGAACAAACAGCAAAAGGAAGGCGATCGGTTCAACTCTGCGCTCCAACACTGCGGCGGACTCCAAGCATCGCCGTGGCAACGCAAGGGGGAGGTCGACCAGCGATAAAGACAGGATGGAGAGAGGGAGGGACAGAGGGAGAGAGAGGGAGCGAGAGCAGAGCGTGATGAAGGAGGACAAAAGAGAAAGCAGGGAACATTGCTTAGTGTTTCCGTGGAAACTCAACAACGGTTGCCAAGAGTGATGGAATCCTGCAGCCGACAGACCAGCCTCTTCCTCCTCCTCCACATCTCCCCCCACCTCCTGGATTCAGAAGAGCAGAACTTTACGCTAAAGGTGCAAAACCAAACATCCCAGTCTGTCCTGCCCTGTGACCTGCTGCCAGAGATGCAGCGTGTGTGTGGGTGTGTGTGTGTGTGTAGGGCTTTAGACAACGATGATGTAATGTTCCTGAAGATCACAGTCACACATCCTCAGTCAAATGGAACAATCGTATAGTGAATAGAGCTATTAGCGCCCTCAAGAGGCTCCACTGGTCAATGCAGAAAAAGAAAAAATAGAAATCTTGTAAAGGCTCCATGCAAAACCCAGACTTGGAAAAATATAAATCTATGTTGTCATTTGCTTTATGACAGCAGCTGCATTTCCAATACACATGTGCGCAAATATTTGTCTGTATTCTGTTAATGTAAAAAAAAAAAAACACAATTTTGCATTTGTGGTGTTTCCATCATATAAGAAATTAAATTAAAGTTTTTATGAACTGTGCGATGCTGCGAGAGCTCTGATGGAGCCAGCTGCACATTATTCAAAACCATCATCCAAATACCACTTCCTCTCATCATCTTCTTTGTTGTTTTCATCAGTAGTAACATCCGGCTATTGATCATTTGACTGTTGTGATGCAAAAAATTACAGCGTTGCAGTTTTGCGAAATTCATCTATTTAGATTTGGCCGAAAAACCACGTCAAAAACCTTATTTTGGTGAAAAATGTGTTTGTTTTTTGTCTTTTTCAAAATTAGCATGTTTCTATTAAGCAAAGTTATTTTTGTATTTTCAATTTGCGCAACTCTATGCACAGCTCCAGTTTTTTAGTTCCGGTTCTCTGCTGCTCTACATGTTTTAGATGTGTCTCTGCTCCAGAGCAGCTGATTCAAGTGCTTGCACTTGATTGCTTGACAGAAGGGAAACACCTAAAACATGTAGGGCAGTGGTCCCTGAAGACCAGAGTTTAGAAATACTGCTTTATGAGATCAGTGGAGATTTTGCCAGAAACTATGACTTACAAAAAAAAAAAATAAAGTTATTATCTTTGGACCTAAAGATAACTTTAGGTTACTGAAGCTGGAGACCAGCAATCAGATCCGAAATCTGAGTGTAGTGATGGACTCAGACCTGAACCTTCAGAAACACATAAAGACAGTCACAAAGTCGGCCTTCTGCCACCTGAAGAACATTTCCAAGTCTTTGCTGCTCAAACTCAGTCAGATTGGATGGAGAGACCCGATGTACAACTCCTTTCAAGAAAGACTCTAAATTATTTGATTTAGATGTGGATTTTATCTGAGCCATTCATCATCAACAATAACTTGTCAAATTACCAATGGAAACAGGCAAAAGAAAAAATCTACTCACATTAGCATGAAGAATGCCTGTTATTTGAAGAATGCCTGACAAAATTGTATTGTTTTCATTTGTGTTTGTTTTGTGATCATTTATGCAGTATTGTGTAAAATCATTTTTCTTTCGGCTTTACATCATCTTATAATGTTATTCCCTCTTCAAAAACATACCTACAGGGTTGCCTATATTTTTTTATGCATGTTTAAGAAATCCTTTAATCTCCCATGGCAACCATTCAGTTGTATAAAATGTTTGGTGGGATGCAACGCCTCCACTCAGCTCCTTCAGACTAGCCAGCAGCAATTAGCAAACACCTAGTCGAACTGTCTATCTTCTGAGCTCATTATAGGAGCTGCTTCTCAGTGTAGCGCAAGTAAAAACATTGTTAAAGGGTTAATAGAGGAGCCATGTTGTGATGACTTCCTGAAGGCGGAGTTTCAGAAAGAGCAGGAGTTTTCAAAGAGACAGAGGCCCAATTTCAAAGCATTAAATATTGATGTCAAATTTCTTTTGAGTCATATTTGATATATATAGTATTTTTATAACAACCGACAGCAAAATAGTTACTTGTCTGTGCTATAAAATGGAACTATGTACCTGCAAAATACATAATACTGCCCCTTTAAAGCTCTTAATCCCTTGGCTATAGGTGTCTTTAGGTCCAGCTAAAAGCCAACATGACAGATTTAAGCTCACTCAAAGAGGGCTGAGGTGAAAGGTCCTATGCAAAGTTTCTTGCAAATAAGTACTAATAGTGTGCAATAATAGTACAACTCAAGGAAGGCTATTTCAAATTGAAATTCAGAAATACTTAACTGATCTCAAAGGAAAATTAAATGTAACTCATATTCATTCAAATTTGACTTTAAAAAAAATAACTAAAAGTGAATTGTATAATTGAAATTCAGTGTCATTTTAGAATTAAATGGTCATTTTGCATTATTATTATTATCATTATTATTGATGCCATTTTTTCCAGCTCTTTTCATTAACCTTGACACTGATGGATGACTTGGTTCATGGAGTAGCAATCCCGTTTTATATCCTGCTAGAGGTCAGGCTACAACAGATGACCTCTGATGAGGATTAAAAATCAAATTACTGGAGACGGTATTGTAATTTTGTTAATTAAATTAATCCATTAATATTCAGAGGGGCCCCGGCAGAACACTGTCTCACAGCAAAAACATTTAAAAGGACCAATCCAACCTGCAGTGAATTTTTATCCAAACCAGATCAGTTTTAGGTAAATAGGAATTTTTGTTTGTGTGAACTGCAGATGAAGTTTTCTCTTGTCCGCAAACTAATTAGTAAATTCATTCGATCTCAGTTGAGGCCTGCCTGGGATTATTTTTGTGAAATTATTTTTTCACAAAAATAATTGTATTCTTATATTTGCATCCAGGACTTTGTTCTTTTGGCCATGATTCATATCTGATGACCAAGGTGAGGATCTTAACATAATGAAGCAATAAATCAAGAGCTTTTCTTTCTGGCTCTCATCTCAGGCAGCAGCTGGCATCTCTCCAGGCGAAGCCCTTCTCTGTCCACCAGCCTCTTTTACTATCGCTTGAGACACCAAGACACGTAAACTCCTGTGTTTGGGACGGATACCAACACATTCTTTGGGATCTCTATCTTCAGACTTAGAGGAGCTGACTTTAATATGGGCCAGCCCAGAAAAAGGTGTGGATTTAAATTACTTTTCCAGTTTGCTTTGCTGCAAGCGATCATTAATTATTTCACTTTGAAATCAAAATCTTCCAATGAAGGAAATGAGGATAGCAATGAAAAATATTATTAAACTCCATCCAGAAAGTAATTAAACATAAATTGGCAGGAAAAAAATTGCTTATTCCCTGACAGTGGGTTCAAAAATGTGTTTTAGCAAACTAGGGATGATGTAAACTGGACAAGAGCAGGACTAAAATGTGTCTTCCATTCTTCATCCAAAGGATGACTGTGTCATCTTGCCTTTAAAAAATTGCATTAAAAATCCATTAAAAGTGTCAACCTTGCATTAATAGTATTATTTAGTGAATGACACTTGATAAACATCCATGAAGACTCCTTCATGGATGTGTCATATCAGTCGTATGCACACCCCTTCAAATAAAGTGTTACTGACTTTTTTAAGCCAACAGACACGCTTACCCGTGTAGCTAACCCAACATTAGCTTCCAAACAGCATTCCTTTGAAAAGATAGAGGGACTGGGCTCAAAACCAAAGTGATATGTGCTTTAGTCGCGTTTTCCAGGACATTGTTTTTGTATATGATCTATTGGATCTGTTGTTTATGTGAGAAGTCAGAGGACGATCGTCAAACTGGTCATAGGACGGCGGACAACAGCTTAAATAACCGCTTGTTACAACCAAGGTGTGGGGAATACGATCTCCGAAAGCACAGCAGATTGAACTTTGAAGTAGACGGAGAGCAGGAAACTCAGGCCACAATTCACACAAATTCACTAAACCTGGGCAGTAAAAAACTGAAACATCGTCGCCGGATTCAATGAGTCTTGATTTCAGCTGCAACATGCTGATGGTGCAGTTAGAATGTGACATTAAGAACATAACAGCATGGCTCCATGATATTAATGGTTCAGGCTGCTGGAGGTAGTGTAGTGATATTTTCTTGACACACCCCAGACCCTTTAGCTCTTACTGAACATTATATGCCACAACCTGCCTAAGTATTGTTGCTCACCATGTCCGTCCCTTCATAACAAACTGTGTTATGAACAGCATCCAAACTGGCACTAGGAAGGTACAACTAACAAAATGTCCAGTGAGTGAGTCCAGCCTATTCCTCGAATCATTTGTTTCAAATATATTAACAGTTGCATTCCTAACACACAGTCATGCCAACGTACCTGTTGTGGAGTTGCTGTAATTGTCTTTTTATAGCCATTCTCTTGGGGATGCGACAAAAACTCAGAGCCGCCCAAATAAAGTACCCAGTAAGAGCGCAGATCTTTACGACGCCCAGCAGCGTCCTGACTGCAGGGAAGGCCCGACCCATAGCACCGACTGGCTTATAGCTTTGAGACGTCTGTATTTCAAATCACAGCCAAAGTTGACTCAGAGCTTTGTGGAGTGAAGACATCCAGAGATCTCGAGCCGTGCGCGACACATCCAGCTTCCATGTGCAAATAATCACACTGAAGCTGAGTTTTGATGGGATTTTGGAGTGATGGGTTGGGAGCTTTTATCATTAATGCGTCCACAGGTCACTGGTTTTAATCCAGTCTGGATCATCCCATTTGAGCACTTTTATTTTTTTTTTTTCAAACTTCCTCCTTAGTTATAATTTATTAATTGTCTCAGTGAGAGCTTTGATATTATAAAATATTCAAATAATCTCAGCCTGCTGTATCTAGTAGCGGTTATAAGTTCAGTTCGTCTTTCATGTGCAGTAAAATAAGCATACGTCACTTCTTCATCTCTTTCTGAAACTTCTTTCGGAAATTTCTTTTAGATCCTGCTAGACTGTTAATGTAGGAGTACAAACATTTAATAAACAGTTATGTTTTACTCTGATTTCTTTTAGATTTATAGGGTTAAATACCAAAAACAACCAACCTAAACCCTAAAAGCAAAAAATATTCATAGCATATTGAGTGTTTTTTTTAATCCACTTTCACAGACACCTAATATTACAATGCAAATGGATAATTATACACATTAGGTGATGACAGCATTTGGCAACTTCTTCCAAATTGTAGGTCTTTTCTTCCTGCTGCTGTAAGTAAGCGACAGCTCTCACTGTGGGAGAAACAATTTTTCAAAACAACTTTCTGACATTTAAAACAAAACACTAAATTCATTAAGTGCCACCGCTTTTCCTATGCCTTTTGCAGTGATGTCAGTAACGCGTTACTGATAATTTAAGACTTTTTAAATACTTTTTGAGGATTCCTGGACACACACCTTCCAAAACGTCCCACCTTTGTCTCATCAGTCCACAGAATGTTTTCTCAAATGTCTTAAAATTAAAATAATTCAGAACTATAAATCTGCAAACTTCTGTGACTTAAAGCCCAAAGATAATTAAAAAAAAAACAGCAAGTGAAATGATTTATTAATCAAATGATTTGTGAAAATGTGATTGACCTGCAGCTCTGCGCTGGTCATCCGTCAGTCTGGACTCCATCCAGGAGAACTGAGCTGAAAATCATTTAAAGCATCAGAATAGAAGAACCTTGTAACTGCAAGTAGCAAAGCCACTCAGTATTATTGTTATTCAATAAAATTGATTTAAAATAAAACTCATCAGCTTTAGTCATTTTAACATCAACCAGACAGTTTGGACTCTAGGATTCAGTGATGTGCGGTGAGGCTCTGATCAAATATAATATACAAACATGTTATTGTTTACATAAGGAAATTTTGCGCATGCGGACAAAAAGACAATTCTGTTACGTCATCCACATCCTCGCTGCTGCGGTAGAATAATTCTGTTAACTCAATGAAACTTGGAAATTTAGGTATTATTAATTTGGTGCTGTGCACCACAGCAAAGGGAAAAACCATTAAAGTCCAACTCAAAACCACGTCTTTCTCGCTCTCTGTATCAGGACCTCTACGCGTAGACTCGTTGCCATAGGAACTGACAACATCGCCACAAAAACAAATCACTTATGTTTCCCACACAAAGAGCAAAAGATTCAGTCTGTTGCAGTAGTATGGTTTTAGGCTTAATGTTTATTTTGCGATTATTAATAAGTGATTGCTGTGGTAAGAGGAGAAAACTATAAATATGTCTTCATTATGTCTAAAACATTGTAAATTATGTCTTCACGCAATAAACTTAAACTACATTAAAATATGTTATAAACTGCACAAATGGGTCAGGGGCATGACGTAGTTTCCATTTTATAGTGCAATCAAGTAATTATGTTACCTTGAGTTGTTATGAACATGCCGCATATTATCAAAAATGACTTCAAACAATGTAACTGTATTGTAGTCGTTATTGACACTGTGAAATTGGCCTCAATAAAGCAAAATGGTGTAACGACAACTTCATGTGTGTCAAACCTGATTTTCTATATATACAAAAAGAGGAGTAAATTTCTGCCAAAAAAAAATAGAAGTTTTGAAATTCAAACATTTTCAACTCGTGAAAGTCTGAAAATATCCAAAAGTTGAAAATGTGCAACTTTTCAAACACAGAAATTTCCTGTTTGTTTTTTTATTAAAATTTGAGAGATTAATCTAAAAGTTTTTGACAAAAAAAATTACTCCTTTTTTTTCTTTTTATGATGGCTCTGATACACCATCGTTTGTTATTATGTATCTAAAGACATAGCTGGATGAAAAATATACATAATAAATGTCATGCTCAAATTGACAGCATATAATATATAAAAATGAATAAATCCGAACATGGGCTCATACACAAAGTATCTACTTTGTTAACTGAATAAAATGTCCAGCGCATTTAACTCTATTCTTACCGCAGCTTGCAGTTCCTCTCGCCACACCTCCCAGCGCTGAGCCTGTTCCTGGTTGGTTTCGCCTCCTGGCCTCCAGGGTTCATTGGCTGCAAGGAGTCACCTGATTTGAAGAACAAAAAACACTGAAAAGAAGTGGACCAGACGGAGTGCTAGCTACATTTTCTATGCTAATAAAACTGTCTTTACACTCTGTCCACGCGCCCAATAAGCAGCACCTGTTCCTGTAAACAGGCGCTCGTGGCAGCACCTGCTTTCTGATTGGTCGACCGCGCGTCTCTTGGTCATTGGCTCTTCAGAAACGGGGACAAAACTGAAGAGACTATTAAAGACGATCATGTGGGCGACAGGAGTAGCGTCTCCCCGTGTGTTTGACTAATACATTCAGGTGTTGGTTTGCAGAAAGGCTTTTCAGGAAACAAGGAGAGCGACGTGAGCAGAGGTGAGGGACAAGTTGATTCATTTTGAAGAGGTTTTTACATCAATGCTTTATCAGAAAATAAATTAAACTTAAGTTGGTTATTATGTCAATTAAAAATTCTAAATAAGAAGAGAATACTAGAAACAAAATCTAAATTAGTTCCTAATCATTCTTGACGATGATATCCACAAAGAATTATTTTATAAAATTAATTTCCCCACATAAAGTTACCAACTAATTAAGTAGTTCTGGGTTTTTCCTTTTCGTTTCGTTCTTTTTAGCAGAGGTAGACTATCTTACCTTCCAGTGTCTGAACCGGGGGTTCCTGGTGGGGTACTGCAGTCACCGCCATGTTGCTGTTCAGACCCGAGCAGGTGGAACCCATCGTCAGGTGGAGGCTCCGAACAAGCAGAGCATTCTGAATGATGATAATAAAAAGACATGCTCCTTCTGCTGCTGTCCACATGCTATTTAGAATAGCTTTGTGTTTGCCTCTCTCACTCGCTCTGTCTCTCTCTAAACACTGAGCAAGGATGTTTGTTTGTGTGCGCATCACCCAGACCCGTTTCAATAGCTGCATTTCCATTAACCATAAAATTGCGCAACTTGAAGTAAAGAAAATAAATTCACTCAATGGAAACGGCAGTTTTGAAAATACTCACGTTTTTTTGATTAAAAGGTTTGGCCAATCGTATCGGTCGAAATCGGTTTGGTTCACAAACTGCAATGGAATCACTTTTCTCGCAACACGAGTCACGTGATCGACAACCGAATGTTGCCACTGGTACAAACCGCAAAGGAGAAGAAGGCAGAAGTATTTGGAGCTTGATGGCTCAACATGTTTTTTAATGACTTATCGTGTGAACAAACTTTTCAAATTTTAGTTGCATTTCTTGTGTGATGAAAACACCACAATCGCGAATGTGTTTTTTCCAACATTAGTGGAATATTGACAAAATTTTAGGCACATTTGTAACAAAAATGCACTGCTATTTTCTTGTCCGTTGTATTCAACTCCCTTCACTCACAGATTCAAAGCTAATTATTTGGCTTGCTTCAGGAGGCAAATAAAGGCAATGTGAGAGATCACCTTCTGGCATCCTCATCATCACCAGAGAGAAAAAAGTAAAGACAAATCTCATTAATTCAGATTTTTTTCATCTGTCCGAACTCGGAGGACAAGTCTAACAGACTTGATGACAAAGTCTGTTAGAAATTTTAGGAATCACAACTAGCAAGTAGCTGCCCCACACCTCCCTCTTAACCTCTTCTTTAAAGGGACAGGATGATGTAAAATTGACTTTTTTGTGCTTTACATTGTGCTATAATGTTATTCCTATAAAGTGTTGCCTGGATGTTTGAGAGAGCCATTAATCTCCATGGCAACCACTCAACTGTGCAAAACACCTGGGTGGATCTAGGAGTTTTGAGGTTGAAGCTTCTCCTCTGAGCTGCAGGTTCCAAGTTTCCACCTCACAGAGCCCACAACTCCCCGACTCAGCTCCTTCAGACTAGCCATCAACAATTAGCAAACGCAAACGTTGAGGTCATTATAAGAGCTACTACTCGGAACAATACTGGTAAAAACATTGTTAAAGGGTTAATAGAGGAGCGACGGAGGCGGAGCCTCAGAAAGGACAGGTGTTTCTTAAAGAGAGACACCCAATTTCAAGGCATTGAAGTACTAAGTCAAATTTCTTTTAAGTCATATTTGATATACATAACAACTGAAGGTAACATTGTTACTTGATTGGGCTAGTAATGCCATTATATGTCTGGAAAACAGATTATACTGAGCCTTTAACATAGAAAGTATTAAACGAGATAATAAATGGAGTTTAGCATTATGACAAGGATTATATCAGAATGTATTTAACTACATTTTAATCTGTCTGATTGACTTGAACTGAGTTTATATTTTTGTCTTGTAATGTGCCTTCAAGATGTCCATCCGTACATCTGTTGTAATTTTATGTTGTGTGGATGAACTGTATTAAGTTCAATTAATTTCTACTCATCATAAACTGTTTTGTCATTATTGATATGATGTTGCTAGTAAAACAAGAAATACATCACTGGATAGTAGCTTTAATATGGGGGGTGGGGGGGAAGCATCAGAGCAAAAGAGAGATCTTATTGCTGGTAAGAAGCTCATGAAGAACATTTTGAAATTTAAAATTCACAAAAAGGCATACAACACAGAAAATAAATAGAAATCAAGCAGGAAGTTTTGATAATTGCAGTAATTCTCAGACCTAATTTCACTCTGATGGTTGGTGTCTTAACATTTTCTGCGAACTCTTCAGAGTATTCCTGCACCATTAAAAACGATTCTACACAGAAGAAATGTTTAAACGTTTCTTTACAATGTTTTATTACAATCACAAAGATTTCTCGTCGGACTGTATGACCTTCACCAGATTCAGCCTTCAGTCTTTAGACCCGTTCATTGCAGGCAGTTTGTAGTTTCTCAGCTGTTCCAGGAAGCCGGGGTTGGGAGAGGAGGCCGGCCGGGCAGACTTCACCAACGAGAGCGCGTCTTCAAAGGACTGTCCGTCACATGACATCAGGTAGCCGATGACAACCGCCGGGGCGCGGGACACACCGGCATTACAATGGATCAGCACAATGCCTTTCTGAAACACAATCACATCACAACGGAGACCAACGATTGATTAAACTTGAAGCCAAGAAAAAATTTACTAATTCAAATTTCTAAAGTATTTGATCATCTCTACTGGTCATGGCAATTTCTCTTTAACATGACTGACTTGTGGTGTGCCTCAAGGTTCTGTACTTGGCACTACTGGACTTTCCTCAAGCAAATCGATCGGATCATATTTACCAGCAGTCCAATTAGTTATGTCACAACTCTTAACAAACTTTTGTGACATTTTGGGTTATGTCAAAAGTTACATAACACCAAGCTTGCAATAAGCCCCGCCTTTCCCCTGGGTCGCCACTGGAGGCGCAGATTTACAACACATGCATTCACTTAGGTAGGGAAAAACACCACATTTCCTGTGTTTAGCTCTAATGGCTAAGCCAAACCATGCATACACGACTCCGTGTCCCTTAGTAGCTCTAATGCACAGGTGTCAAACTCCACTGCCTTGCAACTTTAATATGTTCCTCTGCTGCACCACACCTGAATAGAGTAATTAGGTCATTATCAAGGCTCTAGAGAACTGATCTACACAAGAAGGAGGTAATTAAGTCATTTCATTCCAGTGTTTTGTACCTGTGGCACATCTAAAAACTGCAGGACAGTGGCCCTCGAGGACTGGATCTAATGGCTCAGCTGCTTGTCAAGTCAAGTTTTATGACCCATTGTTCTCTTAAGACACACACACATAAATAAGTCTCACATTTGGGGGTCACGTTGCTCTGTGATGAACAATTGACTTGTTTTTTAACATTATACCATTACTAATAAATCAGTCTCCAAAGCTTCGATATGTGACTTTCATGAAAAATATATTTCACACATTTGTTGAAACTGTCACTGCGTTGTGACAGCACGGTACGAGACGGTAGTGAAAAGAAATCAACCTCTTCTTTCACCCACTGCTCCCAACAACCAATCAGAGCCAGGAGGAGGGTCTTAGCGCTATCAATCATCCTACGTGTGGCATTGCTGTATCTGCTGTCCGATAGTGTTGAATTCATTTCTTCATGAGAGAGTGGCATTTTTTTTGCTGAATGATTTCAGATAGATTGAAATGGTTCTCCTGATTCTGTTAGTTAATGCCTTATTAATAATTTGATGAAAAGTGAACTTTTAATCATAGTTATTAATAATTACATAAGCCAAACATTGATGCAAATCTAATTCCCTTCAATGCTGTCTTATTTACTTTATTCATAGTCGTTTTGAATCACCTGAAACAAAAATTCTCGTGGTTATACCAGAGATGCATAAGTTTATCTATCATTGAAAGGTTATTTTGATTAACATGAGCTATTCCACACAATGACTTAGTGAAGATGAGGAGGAAAGCTGCTGCTTTGTTTTAGTTCCTGATGGAATCATTTAGTTCTTTATTTAGCTAATAGTTTGTCTCTGGCCAGGACAAAAAAGTAAAAGAAAAGCTCATGTCAAATTATACAACTTGATTATAAATTGACAAACAATTGCTCTTATTGTTGGGACTTAAGTACCACATAAATAAATGTTTCTGTAAAACAAAAGTTAGGAAAAAAAAGTAAAGGTTTTGTTTTCAAAAATGCATAAAATTGTCTGCAATGACCATCATTCCTCAAGTAAACGTTTCGGTTTCTTTTTATATTTCGATAAATGAACAGTTTTGTAAACAATGAGGACCAGATAACCAGATGGAAGTTGAAGCTGCAGTGGCGTTATTTGACCAGACGTTGGCTCTGTTCTCCCGCTGCTGTGACTTCGGCTCCTCGAGCCGAACTAAACAGCTTGTTTGTTTGTGTCTTTAGGAAGTCATTAGCTTCTCAATTACAGCCTGCACGTTCCTTCAAAAGAACGCTTTACACTGCCCGGCGAGAGGCAGGACAGCGCTGGATCAACGAATGAAATGATCCAAAATTATAAAAAAAAAAATAAAATAAAAAAGGTTTTCTTTACTTCATCACATTTAAAAATATAGCTGGTAAGAAAAGTTAACGTTGAAACTTCTGGTGAAATGGTGAGGAATACATGCAGAAGAACAAATGAATTAAGAAAAAAGTATATCTACAGGGGTTGGACAATGAAACTGAAACACCTGGTTTTTGGTGTAGGGCCTCCTTTTGCGGCCAATACAGCGTCAATTTGTCTTGGGAATGACATATAAAAGTCCTGCACAGTGGTCAGAGGGATTTTAAGCCATTCTTCTTGCAGGATAGTGGCCAGGTCACGACGTGATGCTGGTGGAGGAAAATGTTTCCTGACTCGCTCCTCCAAAACACCCCAAAGTGGCTCAATAATATTTAGATCTGGTGACTGTGCAGGCCATGGGAGATGTTCAACTTCACTTTCATGTTCATCAAACCAATCTTTCACCAGTCTTGCTGTGTGTATTAGTGCTAAAATGAGAGGTGTTTCAGTTTCATTGTCCAACGCCTGTAGTATTTACAGCAGTATTTTACTTATTCTATATTATATATGTTTGTATATCAAATTCAACAAAACTCAAGTGGTATGTCTTAAACTGGGCAAGATGTTGAGGTGCCATCCACATCACAGTTGGTTTCAAACTATGGAATGGTATCAAGCAAAGACCAAATAAAGGTGTGTGCAAATGATATTATTGAAAGCTTTAATAAGACACAATCTGAATATAAGTGAAGATATCTCTGTGAATTAGTCAAGGACAGTATGGTGTTGACTTGTATTTATTTTCTGTTTCAGGTCAGAGCTGAAAATGACCAGGATCAGATGACAACCAGTGCCCCAAATGAGACAGATCCAGTCCTCGATTCACTCCCCATCAATTCAGAGGTATTTTATGTTTAAAGTGCAGCTAGATGATATCAGTCAGCCAACCTGTTCAACTTCAGTGTGTCTGTGTGTGGACCTGAATGCCATGTGGTTTATCTGGACATAGGTTTGTAAGGACACAGATGCTTTCTTTGGAATCTCTGAGGACTTCAATCATATAACACTGGATTCTACACTCTCCAACTTCTACCAGTTTGTGGACTGCCCAACAAGGAACAACAAGACAATAGACCTGATGTATTCAAACGTGAGGGATGCATATTGTGCCACCCCCTTCCCCCCACTAGGGAAATCAGACCACTACCTCATTCACCTACAGCCAGTGTACAAACCTAAAGTACAGAGGCTGCCAGTTGTCACACGCACCTTCAGGAAGTGGACAATAGGAGCAGAGAAGGCTTTGAGAGACTGCTTTGAGTCCACTGACTGGAATGTACTACAGAGTGGAGAAGACCTGGAGGAGGTCACTGTACAGCCTTTTCCGTCATGGCTGGCAACCCTTTGCCTCCTAAGCCGGAGTTCCGCTCCACCAGCCCAGCTCCTACGTCTCCGGGACCACCACCTCCAGCCCCTCCTGCGTCTGGGCCTCCTGCTCCTCCGAGGCCGGCGCCAGCGCCACCTCCGGTTCCAGCTCCTCCCGAGTCCGCTCCAGCCGGCGCACTCGCCGGAGAAACAGCTGGCGCAACCGCCGCCGATCTCAAGTCCGCAGCAGCAGTCGCTGCCGCCGGAGCAGAACCAGCTCCTCTCGTCGTCGTCTGCCGCCGGAGCAGAGCCAGCTCCTCTCGTCGTCTCTGCCGGAGCAGAGCCAGCTCCTCTCGTCGTCTCTGCCGGGGCAGAGCCAGCTCCTCTCGTCGTCTCTGCCGAGGCAGAGCCAGCTCCTCTCGTCGTCTCTGCCGGAGCAGAGCCAGCTCCTCTCGTCGTCTCTGCCGGAGCAGAACCAATTTCTCTTGGAGCAAAACCAGCTCCTTTCGTCGTCTCTGCCGGAGCAGAACCAGTTTCTCTTGGAGCAAAACCAGCTCCTCTCGTCGTCTCTGCCGAAGCAGAGCCAGCTTCTCTCGTCGTCTCTGCCGGAGCAGAACCAGCTTCTCTCGGAGCAGAACCAGCTTCTCTCGGAGCAGAACCAGCTTCTCTCGGAGCAAAACCAGCTTCTCTCGGAGCAAAACCAGCTCCTCTCGTCGTCTCTGCCGGAGCAGAGCCAGCTCCTCTCGTCGTCTCTGCTGTAGAAGAACCAGCTTCTCTCGGAGCAGAGCCAGCTCCTCTCGCCGTCCCTGCCCGGCCCACCAGCCGGCACACCAGCCCCAGTCAGTGGGTTAGCTGCCCCAGTCAGTGGGTTAGCTGCCCCAGTCAGTGGGTTAACTGCCCCAGACAGTGGGTTCCCTAGTTCCTCCGAGTT
>CAEFZY010046854.1:0-79918 GCA_903066815.1 Brachyrhaphis roseni
AGTTAGTTAGTTAGTTAGTTAGTTAGTTAGTTAGTTAGTTAGTTAGTTAGTTAGTTAGTTAGTTAGTTAGTTAGCGTTACCTACAGCCGTGAACTCCTCAAAGTTGATGCGGCTGTCTTTGTCCCGGTCCAGTTTCTGGAGCAGCTCCCGGATCTGGTATCCAGGCAACGGACAGCCCACCTCCCGGAACAGGTCGCCCAGTTCTGAGGCGCAGATGTAGCCGCTGTGGTCCACATCTGGACAGGGTTGGGGTTAGGGGAGAAAACTGAAATTTAATGCAGCTGCTCTCTATTCCTCACACATGCTGTTGCAACTTTCCAGGTAAAATGGCGGCAGTCGATGTGTTTGTCAAAAGATGAGAACTCAATAAAGTTGTCAGCATCGAAGGGTAGATTACAACTTCATACAAACCCAAAGGATAAATTCTTGTAGCCAATGGCCATTGGTATTATCTTGTACTTATCTTGCTAGCATTCATAGCGCCATAAACACATAATGTTCATAAAAAAATTTCCCATTTACACTAGGCTTCTTCAGGACACAACATACTTTAAAAAGTGACTTTAATCACTAAGCTGCACAGTAACAACACTTAGTCATATTTTTAAATTTACTGATATTAATTAATGCTTCCGTGGAACAAACAGTGGAGAACGTAGCAAAGGTAGCATATTGTCAGTTTTTTTTTTTTTTTTTTTTACTTAACATCAATAACTGAAATGTATCATGACAACGATAAATTCTTATCGTGAGAAACAATTTCCCATGATAAATGATATGATAAATGCCCTGGTATCTGCAGGATCTGAGAGGGAACTCACCGACTTTCTGGAAGCTCTGCCTCATCTCCTCCAGTTCATCGGCGCTCACCTTCCCAGACATGCTGACCTGAGGGGAGACAGATGTTCATGAAGCTGACTGCTGCACTCTGACTTCTCTTCCTGTTAGTCGATCACTTCATGGCGGCGCAAATTCACCTGTGACAAACCTGGACGGAACTGATTCCCTGATATTCTACTGGTTTAATACAGCCTTTATCAGAAGCTTTCCAATGGAAGTTACAGAAATGGATTATTATAGCTTATATTAGGGTTTATCTATCATTGTTCCTCTATTAGGTTACTTATTAGCTCCATCTGATCTCATCGATATTTGATCATTGTAGACTGAGTTGTTTTGAAGCATCCTCTACTGCAAGATATTCACTCTTAATGAGCTAAGAGCTATCTTATTACATTGCATGAAAGCTTAGATAATGTTCCAGAAAGTATTACTGTGGATGCCCAGTTCCAGAAACAGGAGGGTAGTGAGATGGCCCCGTCCTGAATTTGATTTAGTTGGGGTTCGATTTGAGAGCTGTTAGCTGCAGAGAGCAGAGAAGCGACTGTGATAGAGACAGAGAGCAGATGGACTGAGATTTCCCTGATAACAAACACTGCCTTTTAGCAAAAGAAAATATCTCACAGTCACAGTTTGTCACTGTTCAAAATAAGAAATGTTACTATTTTTATAGTAGTATAGTAATAAGATATAGGCGCTTGTTTTAAGTCAATAATTCCTTAATATTGATGAAAAAGTACTAGTTATGAGTGAAATAATCATCCAGTGGAACAAGTACTTTTTCATCAACATTAAGGAATTAGTGACTTAAAATAAGCTCTTGGATCTTGTAAGTTTTGTCTTATGTCAACGATGCTAAGAAAATAAACAAAAAGTAGTTGGTAAGATTTTGTGTTTTTTAAGTGCAGCCATTAACAAACATTTTTATGCGACCTTAAACCATTGCAAATTGGCTAAAAGGTCACCATTGGATGATCAAATTCAGTTCAATTGAACTGAACTCCGTTTCTCTTTCTCTGCCTGTTAATTGTATTTCTGATGTTTGTTTAGATGGCTTTCGTCCTATTAGCCTTTCACCAAACCTTTGCAGTTTGGCTTTTCATAACAAACATAAAGTTTTCTACCAACCCTGCTTCAGTTTGTACAAAGTTTATTCCTTTCCTATGTATGGGATGAGATAGGAATGTGTAAGTATTAATGGGTGAATTGACTGAGATCTTTTGAACCAGTTGAGTTTTATCAAATCTAATAGACATGACATCAAACCAAGGTATCCAACTGACTTCTTACTGTGCACACACCAACAAACTGGCCCAGATTTTCTTAATTTTGGGTGACTAGTACTTAAATAAGAAACCAATCCTACCCACCAATCTTATCTGCCTCCACAAAAGGCCTGAAAATGGCTGACTGAAAAACTCGCCCTCAACAGTCACCCCACTGTTGCCGACTTAGCGACACTATTGCAACTTTTCAGACAAACAAATTGGTATCAGCCAAAAGCGGAATCTGCAGGTAAGCCCTTTGAAAGATCAGTGACGAACCAGAAAACTGCAGTCGGTGCGCTCTACCTCTTAGTAGTAAATTTCTTTGATCGGAATCATGGAACACTTGTTAGTGACAGCACCATTTTCATTCCAATCCAATCTAACTTTATTCGTAAAGCACTTTAAATTACCAAAGGGACCAAAGTGTTGTACAGAATACACCAAAAACATTTAAAACATTACAAATGCCAACATGACACAAAACCATAACATTCAGAAATAGAAAATTGCTTAAAAACACATTCCCAGCCATGCAATAAAAGACTAGTAAAATAAGCAGAAGCTAATGTCAACATCTCACACAGTGTCAAATTCGTGATGCCAAGTGAAACTCAATAATTCTGCTACAAAACATTCAGAGGTCAACATGGAGAAGGAGTGAAATGGCCAACACCCTTCAATAATGTCTGAAGGGCGGGTCACATTTATGACGTCTAATCATCACCATCTGACTTCCTTTATATTCAACTTTAACCTCATATTGAGTCAAACTCACCTCAAGGTGTTTTCTTTACCACTGGCATTAAAGTTAGATGAACTTACAATGTTTTATCTTTATATAACATGTATGGCTAACAGATACAAAGACGGCCAGTTTCTCCTTGCCATTCATCTTGTTGTTGTTTTGTAAACAAATGATGGGTTTATTGTGTGCATGTATTTACTTTTTCATGATTACATGAAATTTTAACTCCAATATTTTAATTTTAGTATAAAAATGGGTTAATATATGAACTGTCGGAGTGAGTGTATTTTGAACGTGTGCTGGCTTTGTAACACAAAGCTTCACCGTCAATCTCAAAGGACACCCACCTAAAATGGCCCCACCCCCTAAACCAGCTGCTCTTAACAGATCTGTGGAGACTTGTTGGAGAAAAGGGAGCTGTGTTGTGACGTCTCTTTGCTGTTTTAGTCCAAAGCATGTCAGCTGCATTCAACCTGTCCACGTCTAAATCTGCAAGGTCCTCCTTTGCATGTTTGAATGAAACCACAGCCCGACAAACAAACGAGAGATTTCAGTTTGAAGGGAAGCATGCAAACCTGATGGTTGAATAGTCAAAAAGGAGCGCATTATAATGGACACACATGCTGGTGGTGAAAGGCATGGGAACATTTCGCAAACCACCTGTGACAAATGCATTATGGGACTGTGAAACCTGGGGGTTGTGTAGCACAGTTATGCTGTTCCCCAGACTATTTGAATAATGGGTACCAGAGAACTTTTACCACTGCAAATATCAAACAGAGAGCCGTGGGTATGATTCTCCTATCAGCTACAAACTACTGCCTTAGCAAGCGAAAGTGAGCAGCGGAATAAACAGAGCCAATCAAAGGAAAAACTGAGCGGCTTGATCATGACTAGAAGGGGAAAAAAAGAAGAAAAAATAAATATTGAATGTTATTTGATAGAGTAAGAAGTGATGAGGAAATGATAAAATCCTCTCATTTAATCATCAGAGCATATTTCCTTTGATTTTAATTGAGACTATAAAAGAACGTCAGACTGTATTTTAGCTGCATTTACAGACAAAAAAATTATGAGGAGCAAATTTTAATGCAAAGTAATTGCATTAATTACTTTAATTAATGCAATTAATTAAAGTAATTAATTGGTTTAATGCAAAGTAAGACATAAAAAAAGAAAGGTGGCAGGAACAAATATGTTTACACTTCTGCCAACCTTCTTTTCAAACAAATAGCTAAATAAATATAGATTTTGGTGTTTGAATTGTGAATGTGAATATGTTTGCACGAGAAAATCTGCTTATTCCAATCCCTCTCCGATGGATTTGTTCATCTCTTGTATTAAATGTATTATTATTATTATTATTATTGAGTTTATGAAAACTTTTTTTATGGGTGCACTCAGAAAAGATGTGCATCTTACTGCCACAAGATGTCACTGATGATAGGAGGTATTGTCTTTCACTTCACTGACATCAGTGACAACAGCACCGCAAGAGATTCATTTAACTGACTGAGTCTGACCACACTGGTCCACCAATAACAAAAGGTCACCACTGAGGTTAACCAGGGGAGTTAAAAACAGCCTTAAAAATGCTGCTGGCACATTAAGAGTCATCCATCCATCCATCCATTCATCCATCCATCCAGCCTCAGCAGCAGCAGCGATGCTCATGACTTTCTTGATTATGGGACATGGCTTCTGCTGGTACCAAAGATTACAAAAATAGAGAGAAAGAAAGAAAAGAAAACGCCACCAAATCACATAAAACCATAATATTAACATTTCGGTTGCGTGTTTATGCTGAAGATAATAGTCTCTTTTTTTTTAACATTCTAAACTACATTTGTGACATTGTTAAAATGTTACATAATTTTAAACTTCAGGCTGCAGTAATGTTGTTTTTAAAAAGCTGTGGCGCAGTAATAAAAGCTGTGGGCTGTAACATTCAAACGCCCTTCAGAAACATCACGTCCTTACCTGAAGTCCGCTGCAGCAGTTCGGTGGAAGCAGCCGGAGGAACGGAACCCTCTGTCGGCCTGCCGCTGCCGCTCTGTCCCGTTTTTCACGGCTGACGCCGCCCGGTAAGCGGAGCCGCTCCGCCCCTTCTCCTCCGGGGCACATCCCGCCTCCACAGCCGCGTCTGACCGCACACCCAAAGGTATCAATAAATTACGGTTCCTAGCAGATGCTAGAGACCGTTTAGCAACTAACAAATTTATAACAATTTGATGCTAAAATAAAATTATACATCACGTATTTGATTTAAAATGCCATTTTATTTTCTGAGGTATGTTTCACAAAGCTATAATATTTAATATTGTTGTTTCATTTGTTGTATTATGACCAAAAATTACATATTTTTACAGTCTTACCGAGAACAGGTGGTAACATTCACTATCGCGTTAACTCACGGGAAAATATGCTAATGCTAATGCTCGAGCCGCTGTTCAACAAATATTAAGCTTTTTCCAAATTATAACATTTAAAATTATTCATTCAGTGACCTGTAAAAGTCCTTACCTCGGAATAATTCCACATTTTATCCCTTACACAGACACATTTTGGCATTTTATTGGGTTTTTATGTGACAGAACAAAACACTTGTGATGTGAAAGGTTAAGCAGGGCTGGTCGCAGGCTGAATGGGGCCTTAAGCAGAATTTCGCTAAGGGGCCCCTTTTCAGGTAAAAACTTCACCACTAACAGCGTTTCAATGTGGATTTGATGGAATACACATTTAATTGGCTAAGACAAAAATAATCTCTGATAATTATTATTTTCCGAAATGTATAATAAAAAGGTCAAACACAAAGTGAACACAGCAATCGGACAATAAAGGTTGTTTATATTTTTATAAAGTAAACCTGCCAATTTCTAAATCTCAACTTTAAATCATTAATAATTTAAAATATTCTAATTTGTCTAAATCAAATGTATTCGCATTCTCAATATGTGCATTTTAGATGTATGGTCTGTGTTAACAGGACACACCGCTGGACAAGCATGCCAAATCTGAATACATGATACAAATTTTTCTGATTTTAATTAATGAAAAAATGAAATCCACAGAACACTGATCTTCCATTTCATGATCATGCACTGTTTTGCTTGCGTCCATCATTTAAAACCCCAATAAGAAAAAAAATAAATGTGAACTGTGAAAATATAATTTCACATTTCTTAGAGCAACCTTTTTAATGTTTTTCTGAGAATCACTTCTAGCCTCTGTTATTTTCTCTTTGAACAATGTTTGGTTCAGGATCTGTTATTCCCCGTTGAGAGCTCGCCTCCCCCGTTCCAGGATTATTGCCACATCCTATGAAAATCAGGAGATAAGTTAGTCCTTCTCGTTACACACTAACCCACTCACAGTTAGTCATGCATGCCACTGCGTTGACCAGCTCCTGCACCCTAATGTAGGCATCAACTAGAACCTTCTGATTAGTAGATGTACCATTGTCATCTTCTTGCAGAAATGCAGACGTGTTGATGTTGTAATTGTTTGACATTCCTCAGAGGAAGCATGCTGTAGCATTAAGTGTCATTTAGCGCTGCTAGCCCGTACATGCAGGAATTCCTCCTCCCTCTCCCCGTCCTCTGGTTATCTCTCATCCTGTCTTCCTGAAGCGATGTGCTGAATCTTGTCAGTGAATACCTCGAATATGAACTAGAGAGAGAATTTCTTCAAGGGGCATTTCTAGAACTTGTCTTTATGAGAAACAAAGGTATGGATTGAGACTGAGAGCCACATTGTGTTCAGCAGATAAACTATCTTGTGAGATTTTGTCACGCTACCACCGCAACAAATTCAGTTGCTGTCACATGGAACTGTGTGAAAATCAAATGAGTGTGTCGGCGGGAAACCCTTCCCACAGCATGATGCTACCACCACCAATGGATTGGAACAGAAATGAGGAAAATTGAAAGGGCGTGTGAAGGAGCAGTACTGTGTAAAATCAATTTTTTTTTAGATTTATAACATGTTATAATGTTATTTCCTCATCAAAAACATACCTAGAGTGTTCCCTTAATATTTGAAAAATCTTTTAATCTCTCCCATTCAGCTCCTTCAGACTAGCAACCAGCAATTAGCAAACACCTGGTGGAACTGCACATTTGCTGAGCTCATTATAGGATATACTTCCCAGTGAAACGCTGGTAAAAACCGTTGGTAAAGGGTTAATAGAGGAGCCATGTTGTAATGAGTCCCTGAAGGCGGCGTTTCAGAAAGGGCAAAACTGTGATTTTCCACACAAGGAAACTGGGAACCAACAGAGACCTGCAGTTCATTTCCTACATTCAGGAATATCCTTTATACAGATGGATAGATATGTAAAGATTTGAGACAGATAATAATATCTGACTTATTGAGACATGTTTGACACTTGAAACAAACTGCAATCCTCCCCTGCATTGCTAATAAACTAAAGAGAAACACATATCCACTAAATTAGTCCAATTTCTCCACTATAGTTTCCTTTCTTTTTCAGCCAGTCTGTTGCAGACGCGCCGCTGTGCTTTCAGATCAGGTTGCATGACCCAGTTGAGACTTGAGCTGTCAGACAGAAGGCCCCGAGTTTGACTCTAGAATACTTCGGGATAAAGAGTTGACTCAGTGACTGCAAGGCGCCATGGTCCTGCAGTTGAAAACAAGCCCATATCATCAGCCCTCCACTACCGTGGGTGACAGTCACTGTCTGTGTTTCCACTGACCAGAGCGAGTCGGAATTACGCAGGATAAATTTGCTTAATGGAAACACACCAAATTTGAAAAAAAGTCAAGCTTTTTTTTTTTTGTTTTGATAAGAAGTGTTTGTGTTGGGATGAGGTGGCTTTTCAGCCGGATCGAGTTTGGTGTTTTTCTCAAAACTGCAGGGGAAACACTTTTTTCACATCAAGTGAGTTTGATATGAAACCAGCGCGATGCGAGCCGTTCTGGTGCGACGGCGTAGTAGGACCACGGTAGGTAGACGGGAAAAAATTTCTTTCTGCCAAAAAATAGGAAATTCTGAGATTAATCTCAGCAATGTTCTAGAAAAAACATTTCTGAACTCCATAAGTTGAAAATTTGCGAGAAAAAAAATCTGAAATTTTGAGATGAAATTCTGAATTTCCCCAAAAAAATGAAAATTTCCTGAATTTGTAAAAGTCTATTTTTTTAATTTATTATTTTTGTACAATGTCCTTCTAATAATATTGGTTTTATTCTCAAAATACGACTTTATTCTCATTATTTGAACTTTTCTCATGCGACTTTTAATTTTATCTGTTCTTAGCATGAACCCAATACTCCGTCATAACTTATTATATCTATATTATATAAAGAAGTTTGTTGGTTCAAATGATTAAGGGCCATTGTTGAAGGTCCAAAGAGCCACTTGTGGCTCCGCAGCTGCAGGTCGCAGACCCCTGATGTAGAAACACAGCTGCAGAAAAACCTTGGGATTTTTTTCCCTGTCCTGCATGATGACAGGCAGGTTGTGTGCCAACACCGGTGACAGCAGAGCCGCACAAACTGCAGGTCAATTCACCATTGTTCACCAGTGTGAGAAAAGGAGTGAATGGAAAACAGATGGCCATGTGGGAAGAGCAGCTCACGCATAAGTAAATGTGCAGAAACTGGTGCCATACCTGAAGCCTGTCCTCTGTCTCTTTAAATGCTGAAACATTTGAACACAGAAAACAGGAGTGTTTCTGTGGTGTGTTTAGTCACCCATTAAACTACTATCTACTGACACCAAACCTCACCACAGTGTCTAGCTTTCTCAAGACAGACGCTTGTGCTAAATTCTTCTTTTGCCAAACAGTTAAAGCTCGATCGGGTTTTCAGTTGACTTTGAGTAGGCCAATCTAACGCCCTGTGATTTTATCGAAATCGTTCCACTGTGGCTCTGGCTGTCTGTTTAGGAGTGTTGTCCTACTGGAAGGCGATCCTCCACCCCAGCCTCAAGTGTTTATCAATATCTATCAATACTCAGATTGATATCTCGCCTATATCTAAACCTGCTTTACGCATTTGTGTGAACATGTAATTTTATGATTTCTGTAACTATGATGACTTCTCGTGAGCCTGACCTGTTTTGGTGGCCCTTGTTGGCGCAGGATGTCCTGTGTTGCAGTGTGTGATTGGTGGCTCCAGGCGTCACCTGGACAGAAGGAGGCAAAGACAAACAAATGTTCACACTTTTCATACTTTCACTTGTATAAATATTTATAAAACACATATCATTTTCCCTCCACTCCAGAATTGTGAACTACTTTGTGTTGGTCTGCCACGTAAAGTCACAACATACTCAAGTTTGTGGTTGCAGTGGCTCAGAATGTAAAAACGCTGAAGGTGTTCGATTAGTTTTGTAAGACAGTTAACTCCAGATTATTACTTTTAAAATATCTTCAGACTGCAAACTGACATCAATAGCAGCATCATGTAAGATTGATAATGTCCAGCTGACTGCTGCCACAGTAGAGCTTTCTTTCAGAAATTTCTTTGGATGAGAAGTCAGAGATCAGGAATTATTCTTTACTGTTGTGTCAGAAGCTAATGTTTTAGTCTATTTCTTCCTTCTTCTTTTTCCTGCCTGACATTGTTTATTTTTTTAATCTAAGCCCCAACAGATTAAAAAAATCAATAAATAAAAAATCCAGTATACTCAGCCTGCTGCATATGAGCAGTAAATTCGACCTCTGACCCTCGCCGCTTCAGATACAAGGAGTAAGGGATGCCTCCCTCCATCTACTTCTGGCTTTTTAAAAACAATTCAGACATCTTTCACTCCCTCTGCCTAGGCAAATAAAAAACCCTCCATTAATTCAAATCCCTTGTGTGTGTCTATTTAAGGATTTCTACACCTTGGTTACATCCACAGGCAAAACCGTGTGGCATCAACCAAATCAGGAGGCTGCATGCCACGGAAGGGCCGCATTTCGTATTCCATGCAAAGCGATGGTTCTGAGTGAGGTAGTGTGTGTGTGTGTGCTTAATGAGAGTGTATGAAGCTCCATCTCGGAGCACACCCATCCCGACTCGCTCTTCTGCCCACTTATCCTTATTTGGTCGCGCTGGCAGCTCAGCTGATGATTGGTGGAGGGGATTTGATTAGGACGAACTCACCTGTGCCGGCTTGCTCACTCCCACCCTGCATCTCCTCTGACTGTGGACAGGTAGAGACATGAGAGAATACTTTGGTCGACACTATTGCGCCACAAATTTAACTATTAATCTAATGTCTTCACCTCATCCGCTGTGCTGAAACATTTGTCCTGCTTGGTTTTTAAGCTTCTTTAAGTGGTTTTGACAGACATTTTCACACAAACCGCTGACCTGCTTCGTCGTAACGAGCATGTCCTGCATACCGCCACCTATAGGTACTCTAGTCTGTTTAGATCTCAAGTTCAGCACAACATTCCAGACCCCCCTGCAATGTAATCCACAGGCAGCATGATGAGGAAGGAGCTTATCAGCAGTTTCAGGAAGCTGGTAAATTATCACAGACAGAAATGTGCGCCTGTGTCTGCGCCCCAGCCCTCGAGGATAAAGTCAATTTTGTTGGATTATACAGAAAAACAACCATTTAAAACTGGGACGGTCCATTTCACACCAAGAAACCCAGCGCGAGTCTAAGATCTTCAAATGTCGACCATAAATGGAAAGAAAAGGATTAAAAACTCCAGTGGAGCAAAAAAAAAAAAGGTTACATGAGAAACACTGACCTCTAGTGGACAGAAAGAAAAGAAAGCTGCTGCATTTGTTAAAATGTTTTATTACACAGACCAGTGGAGACAAGTGTTCCTTACAATAATAAGCAGTAGGACTTTAACAATAAGGGCTTTTATAGTTACACTGATTTTTATTCAGTCTTCTTTCTCTGGTGCAGCTTCGAATTCAGACACAATGGATCTGGAAGAGAAGGAGGGAAACACTGAGTTAATCTGTACAGGAAGAGGTCAGCTTTAATAACAGAGGATTCATGTTTTTCTTTTCAAACAAAAAACAAATCGCATTAAAGGCAAACAAAGTGCATCTATTCTATATTACAAATTTCTGTCACTGATTAGTAAATAAAAGGTGATTAATAATCAGATAAGGTGGCAAACTACTCAGTGAACCTCATATAGAGGCCCACAGATCCCTGGGAGACCCTCAGGGGGCGCTAATGGGAACCTCAAACTGGAGAAAATTTTATAATTTTATGTTTAATTAGTAATGGCCCTTATAGTCAATCATTATTATAAAATAAAATAACTTATTTGGCATGCTCATCTTTCTGATTGGCTGCTAGTCAGATTTATCAAGCTGCTTTGCTCTTTAAGCTAGGGTAGTTATCAAAAAATTGAAAAGTTTCCGACAAAAAAAGACAGAAGCAACAGTAACCCCGGCTACAAAAAGACAAAACCCTAAGAACTCATGGCTGACTAAAACCAGAAGGCACGAGGCAGTTTTTATGCTAACTGAACATAATATTTATTGAATAGTGAATAAAAGGGAGAAAAAACATTGTAATTCTTTATACATTTAGTAGTTTGCACAGCTAAATTGTTGCTCTGAGTTGGGTCTCCAGTATTTTATTTAAGGAGCTATGCTGAATTTTTCTTAATCCATCGATTTTAGTCTCTTAAGATTTTGAAGTAGATTGTTTTTGACATTCAAATCTCTCAGTCAGATGCTGCACCAGCCCAAACCATAACCATCCCACCTCCACACTCTTCCTCTGCACTCAGACAAGGCCTGTAATGTACCTCTCTAACTTATTCAGATGCTGCTGTCAGGACTTTAAATGTTCCAAGTCAGTTCCAAGTAGTGTCTGCCAATAATTCATGACCAGGCTACCCGATAGTGCTTCGCAGTCTACTGTGGGAGTGTTTTCATTGGCATTCTGCTCGCCGGTCTGGCGGTTTAAAACTTTTGCACAGTGCCGCATATATTTTTTCTAACTCCCCAGAAGAATAGAACGATTTAGTAAAATTGATTTGCCAACCGGTTGGTCGATTCCAGGTAATTAAGTGAGTCACCTTTGCTTGTCGTTCAGCTCAAACTCAGCCAGTGTCCTCTTGGCCAGCTCCGGGGTTGTTGGGAGACTGAAAGCGGCAGACAGCTGGACCAGCTCCACGGCCCTCTCAGGGGAAGAGCTGCATTGACAGGCGGTCAGGAAGCTGCTCAACAGCGCCCCACTGTGGAGCAAAGACCGCAGGGAAACAAAAGGTTACGCGCTAAAAAAAAAAGAAAAAGAAAAAAATTGTGTGCAAACTTACGAAGGAACTCTGTTTTTGTCTTTGAAGAGCTGCAGTATGTCCCTGCAGAGGGAACCGAAGAGACACAATGAGGTCAGAAACCATTAGGCAGCCAAACCTAAACCTTTTTTCTCAACATAACCAGAAATTTCAACGCATTTTATTTTAATAAAATTAGTTGAATAACAATTTATTTGAATGTATAAGAGTAGGTAGAATAGAAATGCTTTTTAGATTGATCAGTTTTTCAAAGCCACGCATCATTCTATTGCAGTATGTGTGTAATGCGATAAAGAGAGCTTAAGGCAACTTGAATTTAAGACTTTGTAAGACTATCATGAAAGGAATTTAAGACTTATATCGCCTAGAAATGTACAAACTTTGTTCAAACAACTGCCTTTACCCATGATAAATAATTTAAGACATTTTATTGCCTTAATTTTAAGTAATTGAGCAGAAGAGTTTTTCAGGCTGCCAGCGGTGTGAATCCTTCTCTCACCAGGCCTTTTGGAGCTTGTTGGCTCGCAGCAGCAGGGTGGAGATGTGCGACAGCAACGACGTGTTCCACTCCATGCTGGGCCTCCCGTCAAACACGCTTTTAACATCCAGAGCACACGCAGCAAAAGACTCCTGGACCTGCAGACGGTATGGTCAGACAGACATTTTATCACTAGATCTTGTGGTACTATTAGGATAACTATAAAAACAATTTATTACATCTTTGTTGTCTTTTTTTAAATAATGGCAAATGGCAAAAGAAATTTAATGTATCATTAAACTGCTCACAGTAACATTTGATCACAGTTTTGAATTTATTGATGCTTTTATGGAACAAACAGGAGAAAATAGTTGAAATTCTGACAATAGAATCAGTGTTTAGGGTATTTTAAACATTTATTAGAATTTATTGCTATAATAGAAAATTTCTCACTGCAAATGATAAGACACAGTAAAAGTGAGCCTTTTAAAGACACATCAACCCAATGTTAATATCTGTATTGGTGCCAATATTGAAAAAAAAAACCCAAAAAAACTATCAGGTATCAGTGACGATGAACCTGATTCATAAGGGCAGATCTATTCAGTCTAATTCTATGTTTTGTGCTCTGAGTGACATCATGCTTTATTATCCATTTTACATTATATTTAGAATACCTAAATGCAACTTTTGCACCATTTGAAAGAAAGTTTGCTGCAGTATTTTTCCATGTTTGACCAACGTAGTCAGTTTCAGTTTATTATTTTACATTGGCTAATTGGCTCCTAATTTGAATCAATCAAAATTGTGTTGTTTTTATATGTTTGATCAAACTTATGAAGCTATTTGTGTACTTAAGTGTGCTGTACTGACAGAGAGTTATCAAATGAATTTTAATTTAGCACATTTATGTCCTTGGTTTTTTTTTTTTAATACGTTATCAGTCAATCCAGCCAATTGTTTTCTGTATTGGACGTGAAAAAAGTGGATCAGTGAAGGACGAAAACAGACCTCCACACTGTGCTCCTCTCTGGCCATGAGACTCAGCAGCTCCTCCACCAGATCCACCTTGTTATCATGACCCAAAGTCTTAATGTCTGCAGACAATAAAGGGAAATGAACCATATTTATAGAAACAAAGGCAGGTGGAGCGCTCCTGGCGGTGTGGGACGGACCTTTCCATATGGTGGGCAGCAGGTCCAGGCGGCTGTCCGTGTCCAGAGCCTGCAGCAGGTTCTTCATTCCCTGAGGGTTGGGGTAGTGCAACTGCAAACAGCAAACTGAAGAATGAGCTACGTCCACATGGCAGTAATCTGCAAACAGTAGCTGCGTTTCCATTGACCCTGTAATTGCGCAGTTTGACATTTAAAAAAATGAATAAAAACGAGGCAATTTCGAAAAAACTTATTTTTCTATAAAAAGCTTTGCCGCTAGGATAACATGGTTTTTTTTTTGGCCACATCACAGGTGGTTTATTTCACACGCTCTTCTTTATGTTTTACATAATTTCTGATAAAATAAACAAAACAAAGACTATTAAAGGGCACATATGATCGTATTTTAAATGTTTAAATTTTTTTCCAAACAACTAAATTAAATTTACCACTTGATAGTAAAAAAAAAAAAAAAAAAAAAAAAAGCCTTTATATTGACAATTATCTAGAAAAACAGGAAGCGCCATATATGCTGTCTGATAGGCCTCATCAACAGGGGTTGGTCAAATTCACAAAACACAAAAGCACTTTTTTACCCGCATCAGACGAGTCACATGATCATCAACCAGATATTACTACTGGAGAAAACCATAAAGAAGAAGATGACAGGAAGTAGCTGGAAGATGACGGTGCTGCATGTTTCACGTGTGATTTTATTGCGTTTCTTAAATAATGGAAACACCGCATATTGTGTTTACCCCCCCCAACATTAGCAGAATCTTGACAAAGTTTGGTGCACGTTTGTAATGGAAACACAGCAGGATGGGGGCGCACTGACCGAGGGGACGATCCGGCTGTACCACTTCAGCACCACGTCGATGTGCTCCATCATGCACAGCAGGTTGAAGAAGCGACCGCTGCCAAGGAAACGGGGAGGGTTAGGAAGAAGGAAAAAACAAAAACGAAGACAGACTGCATCAGAAGAGCCATTTCTGGGAACTTACTAATAGAGACCCCGTTGATAGGAATCTCCCAGCAGCCTCCAGTTCTCCCCAACTTCCACCAGACTGTGAACTTTGTAACCCAGCTCCAGATCTTTACCGTCCAAACACTTGGAGACATTGGAGGTGAGGTTAATGTAGCAGTAACAGAGTTACAGCCCTAAATGTAATTTTCTTGTTTGGTTGCTCAGACTTGGTGAATAAAACCTAATTCTGATTCTACGCTAAAAAAAAAAAAAAGTAAAGTCAAAGCTAAAAAACGATCAAAACAGAAAAAAATAGAAAGATATTTAAAAAAAGAAAGAGAAAGTTTTAAAACTTACCATTTTCATTGCAGTGGAGAAGAACAAAACTGGGAAGAAAAGAAAAAGAAAAGTTTAGAAAGGTTTCCTGTCATCGTATCAGTACAGAAGACATAATTTCCTCTCTCAGTCGCTCTGGTCTCACCGTCATTAGGGTCCTGGCAGGTAAAGCTGGTTCCCTCCAGCTCCGTCAACACGTCCTGTAAGACGTCCGTGTTAGTGGGCCCGGAGGAGGCTGCGGAGGAAATGTCCACTGCTCAGTAAGCGTACAGAAAGTAGCTCATAAACTCCTGTCTCAGCGAGAGCCAGACCTACCTGACTTGTAGAAGACTGTCAGGATGTGTTCGTAGGTGGCCAAGCTTGGAGCTGAAGGTTACACAGCGGAAAACATGGGTGAGGAAACAACATGACCCCGTGACCCCTGGAGGTAAACGGCAGAGGCGATGGAGCCTGTAGCTTACCAATTCCCAGGGCCTTCATCTCGTTCAGAGTCTGAGGCGAGAAGGTTTTAGCCAGGAAGCCGCATCGCCTCAGAGCTTTGAGAACACTGTTGAAGGTGAGCAGGTTGGGACGAACTTTCTGTTCATTCATCTGGTTCAGCAACTCCTACACACACACACACACACCACCACACACATAATTGAACATTGAACACCTGGTCCGGCTGCTACCTTCAGTCTTTCTGATGTTAAAAATGTCATTTCTTTTAATTAAAGGGAATCTGAACAACGTTCCAGAGTTGAGGAGTACTTACAGCGATGAGGTCCCATCTCTCATTGAACTTCTCTCTGACATCAGGAGCGGCTGAGATCAGCGCGTTGAAGACGTGAACGTCAGCTGTGAACGCAAGAAAACTGTCAGTTTTTTTGGTTCTAACTGACTTTCCTGGCTGAATTAGCCCACCAGGTTAAGCACTGTTTATTATTTTAGTTTGTTTTAATGTTTGCCCCTTTTTTAAGACTATAATTGGTGTGCAGGTATCAATCTTCCAAAAACACATAATCGTCAAGTGATATTTTCAAATTTCCTGTCAACTTGAAATATTTTTTAACTAAAAAAAAAATAAATAAAATGGTGGTCATCCAGCGGCCTACTGCCGAGTTTGGAACGTTTTCTGGGGGAAACCCTGGTGCTAACAAGTATTAAAAGTAAGTGATGTTACTATAAGTTTGTTTATTGCAACATGCCTAATGGTAATTAATCTTATTTTTTATTATAACCTGATAAAGTAGAGGTGGGGTACGTAATCAAATAGAAGGAGTCCCAGGATTGAACCTTAGGGAACCCCACGTCTGAGCTATTTGTCCAGTATTAGCAATGCGCTGCTTCCTGCTCACTGTGTATCCTGATCCTCACCTGACAGTCTGTTGTTGAGCAGGTCTGCGTACAGGTTGAAGGCCTTTGCGTATGCTCCATGCTGCTCAGAGACATAAACAATGAAGGAATGCTCCGGTCATGAAACGCGGCCGTTTGTTCAGCATGATGGACGTGAGCGAGGCGTTACCTTCACCATGCCTCTGATCAGAGCGGAGTAACACCGCGCGTCTCTCTCCGGCAGCAGGTTGAAGATCCTCTCCGCGTTGTTGTTCTCCTTCCAGGTGAACTTCAGGAAGTCCGTCGCTCGGCGCCCCATGGGTTTCTGCCTCCCGCTCTCCTCCTCTCCCGCCTCCATCTGAGCCGAACACAGAGACAAACCTCAGCACCCGCGCTCCGTAGACCAGACCACATCGTCCTGGTTAAGATCGACTTACTCTGTCCTCAGTCTTTGGTGCCCCCTCCTGGACTGGGTCCTTGTCACAGTACAGACAGATGAGGTCCAACAACTTGTGGGTTGTCTCCATGGAGACTGCTGTGCCTGGAAGGAGCAATATTCACCAGAAATGAAGCGGCACATTGGTGGGTTTTTGTTTTTAAGAATCCTAACTTTTCTTGCGTGCAACCTCACCGGACTGCAGCAGCTGATCGTACATCTCCACCGCAGCCGAGACCTTCCTCAGGCTGATCCGTTCCTCCAGTGCCTCCTCGCTCACCTCCTCCAGACGCAGCGCCACGCTCTCTGGCATCAAACACTACAAATGCACACAAAACAAACTAAAAAAGTGTGCAAGTAATTGATTAATGAGTTCATCTACAGTTGATTGCTATCAAAATCAGATCAACTAAATTTGTTTCAGTACAGCCTATCCAAAGCTGTACTCCGTGGTCGGTGTGAGCCTGGAGTCTGTGGAGACGGTGGTGGAACAGCGGACACTGTCTAAACTCAGTTTAGTGATGGAGAACACCAGCCATCCCCTGTACCCCTTCTTCTCCAACCAGAGGAGTTCCCTCAGTGACAGGTTCCTCTCACTGGGTTGTTCAACTGAGAGGATCAAAAACTCATTTGTCCCACGGGCAATTACGCTTTATAATGCTGCAACTTGTGAGAGGGGAAAGGGAGGGGGACGGGGTAATTAGTATTTTCTTATACCTTTTATGGATATTTTCCTGTTGTATGTCCTGAAAAGCTGTGTGGATGTGAATTAATGTGTGAGCAACTGACAACCTCAATTTCCCTATGGGATTAATAAAGTTTAACCTAACATAACCTAAGCATAAAGAATAATAATAATTAAAAAAACGTAAACAAACAACATAAGACATGGGTAGACAGATGCCTCAGGCTGCAGGCGCTGACCTTTTGTTAGATGAGTAGAACAACATGAATGTAAACGAGGGAAAAGAAATCATATCTCACACCGTGTCCCCGCAGGAAACATGTGGGGTTGCAAAAACTAACAAAAAACCCCCATCATCAATCAACTAACAACTAATCAATAAGCGGCCTTTTTCTTAAAACCCTCAGTTTTCTCTAGTATCAAAATGGCCGGCTGTCTTTCCATGACAAAAGAGCTATATTTTTAAGACTACGCTGAATAAAAAAGCTGAGACAAAATTATTTTGTCTCCGCTTTATTAAATACTTATCAAATACAAAAAAAATTGTGGTTTTCTCATATTATTATTCTTGTATTATTATAGAATACGACAAAAGAGGAAGCTCATTGGTTGCTGAACAGAAATATAAAATATGTAAAAGAATAAACTGTGTATAACACTGAACTCCCCCATAAACGCAGACATATACAGGCAGAAGTTGTCTTTGCTCCATGAAGAGCTTTAACTCACAACAAAAAAAACGCATAAAGTGTATTTTACATCCCAACCGGTCTGTTTGGACCGTTTCTGTATCAACTGGCTATGCTTAAGAATGATCAATGGCGCCCTCTTTTATGGCGCCAAACTACAACACTGAAAGAAGGTTGAAGCGGACATTATTGGTTTTAATCTAATAAATCATCAATCGACAATTAAGGGGAAGATTAATTATTTGCATCCCTGTGGTTCTTACTGGTATATGCGGTTCTGCGAAGTCTTTGGTGAATAACTTGGGGTTGCTGTTGATAAAGTACTTGGCTGCAGCTCTGCCGGACTCCTGAGAGAGGGAGAACAGCTTCTGCAAAGAGAAAGAACAAAAACAAACAACTCACTGTCAGCTACTGTCCCCATTCATTTTTGAGAAATCACTATGGTAACACAGATTTAAAGGTTGATATATCGGGCTAGAGCTCCTACAAACTCAGCGGACGTCCTGGGTGAGAGGTACGAGTCGTCCTGGAACTGGTAGGGATACGCTGTTGGGTCCTGCAGGGAGAAATGTCCAAACAGGAAACATGAGGAACAACCAAAACAACAAACAGAACCACGCAGAGAAACCGAAATCTTAGCCTGAGAGAACTCTTACCCGTTGGACAGTAGACGCCAGGGCCTCCAGCACTGCCTCCTTGTTCCTGTCAAGAGGAAAACGCAATACTGACTGTGCTAAAGAATGTAGTCATCACTGATGATGTAGTCAGTGATGTAGTTTTTTTTATGCTATTTATGATACATTAGACATACCATGATTTCTTTCTGGGGATGACTATCGCTTCTTTTGATTCTGGAATACAGTAAAAAAAATTTTTAAAAAGAATCTAGTTTTACATCAAGAGACAATAGGAATTCAACACACTTCTCTCTACTGATTTGCTATGGTTACGGTGCATAGTGAAAGTATTTGCACCCCTTAATCTTAACTGTATTTCACATTTGTGTCCATGTTTATGCTGCTGGAAGGTTTTCAGTCTCCAGCAGGTTTTTAGACACATGAGTCTTTCCATAAACTCCAAATCAAACTGCTTTGATTGCTTTACCTTTATGAAGGTCGGTAGCTTGTTGTTGAAGAGTTGAAGTCCGCCCGAAACTCCTGAGGAGACGCAGAACTAAGCTTTAATTATCTGGACACAACCAATAACAAATTAGAAAGACCCCAACCGGGAATCGAACACATGACCTTCGTATTGCAAATATAGGAACGCCATCAACTGCGCCAACGAATAAACGGGAAACAGAATTTAATGCTGCACTTGCATTTACTCAACACAGTAAAGCATCTGTAGTTAGTCTACAGTTTATTGTGGAACTGCTGGAAGACTTTACATTGTTTTTACAACCAGAAGCATTTTTTCCTCTTTCTGAGAACCTTGAGCTGCATATGTTTAATTTAAACAGATTTAGCCGAAGCATAGTAGTAGTGATGTAAGTAGAAAGTCAGAGACGTGACCTCAGCTGCTGCTGCTGCTTTAAACTAATAACACACACGACGATAGAAGTAAGTGAAAGTAGAATATGATAGAAAAACATTCACAAGCATGCCCTACCTGCTAGCAAACAGCTGGTCGATGTTAATCCGCAGAAATCTTCCGTTTTTCCTAATATGATGTCCTACGTGCCTACAGGGAGCCGCCATGTTGTTAAAACCCGAAGGCTTGTGGGTAACGGATGAACCATGTCCAATGAAAGAGGGGATGAGAAAT
The DNA here is from genome assembly GCA_903066815.1 of Brachyrhaphis roseni. Taxonomy (NCBI): domain Eukaryota; kingdom Metazoa; phylum Chordata; class Actinopteri; order Cyprinodontiformes; family Poeciliidae; genus Brachyrhaphis; species Brachyrhaphis roseni. Next base: position 19,910 of record CAEFZY010046854.1, read on the forward strand.
AATAGTCACAGGTTTTTCAAAAGCTAATGTCAAAGTACATCTAACTTAAATCTGCATTAGAAACCATTTAGTAGATAACAATGAAATATAAAGTGAATGTAAAGAGTAATTTCGTGCAAATGCCATGTAATGTGTGTGCGCGTGCTCCCCTCCAGGCTCAGCCGTGGTCTCGCGGTCCCACGTGCGTTAACGGGAGGAAAGTGCAGCTCGTGGGCTTCAAGCGCAACGCCATGAATTTACAACTATAAACAACACAAAGTTTCAGCTAGCATCCAAAAATGTTGTTTTCCAAAGAAGTGCCATGGCGGCGGCTGGAGGGCCTGTCGTTTGGCTTGTACTCAACGGAAGAGATAAGGTAAGGCGGGTTAGCATGTTAGCTTCTGGAGAGTCAGAGTTCAAAACAACCTAGAAGCTCGTGGCTTTTAGCCTCCTGAGGTCTGTCACATCCGAGCTGCTGTGGGGAGACTCGTTACCTGTAGCAGCTGAGTATGCTCGTCAAATAATAAGTAAAAACAAAGTGGCCCTTTAAGCTTCACACCTGTTTTGCTTTTTGGTCCAAAAAGCTCAGAACCAACAAACTGATTAAAAAGTAACTGAGGATAAGCTTCAACATTTTTCCATCTCTTTTTCAGGAAGTTGAGCGTGAAAACCATCACCAACTCCAAGCTCCTGGACGCTGTTGGAAATGTGGCCCAGAACAGTTTGTATGACCAGGCTCTGGGGCCAACAGACATTAAAGAGGTGCTTTACTGAAACATTATATATGCTCAGTGTTTTGACCTTATAGCTGAATCTTTTTGAATCAATCCAATTCCTCATTTTGCATTTAAATGAATAATGTTACTTTGTTTAATGTTGTTGGGTTTTCCCAGGTTTGTTCCACCTGCTGTCAGGATTTCAACAACTGTCCAGGACACTTTGGACACATAGAGCTGCCTCTACCAGTCTACAACCCACTGTTCTTTGATGTGAGCATCATTCAATACACAAACATACACCATAATTAGATTAACAGTTTTCACAAATATAAGAATATTCAGTTGAAGGATATGAAAATTGAGTTCAGTTGCTTATTTAATTAATTAATTTATTTTACATCATGCTGATTTTACAAATTTTCTTTCAATATTTTGATTTAAACAAATAGTGTTGAAAATATGTATTTTTTTATCCTTTCTTACAATGAGCAATTGTTAATTATTCATAATACTGCCGAAAAGAGTCTTACCATTTATGCAAAATACAGTTTTAACATTTTAAAAACATTGACATATTATTATTATTATAATTATTAATTGAGGTAACATTTTCAACGTTCTTTAGGATTTTATATTGGTGATTAGCACAAGACTGTACTGTTGTTCTCTAAAGTACACGCAACTATTAAAGTCTAAGAGTTTTGTAACCCATAAAGATATTATTTATGAATAATTTAGAAATGTTTCCCCAAGAAATGTGACATTTCTTCTGTCCCATTCAAGTGAAAATCAAAATAAAATTTTAAGCAGAATTAATAATAATAATAAAAAAAGAAAACTTCAATAACCTGGCTTCATTATAGATAGAAAAAAGTTGAAGAGAATAAAGGAGCGTAACTTTGGTTTTTCACGTTTAGCCTTCCTGTTATTTGCTGCAAGTCCCGCTCTCTCCGTTAGCCTGAAGAAAATGGAGTCATATTTCAATATATTATAGAAACGATAGCTTCCTTTTAAACATCTCCTTCCAGTTTTTGTGCTGTCATGTCACTGACAGAAGAAATAGATAATAGTTTTCTTCACTTAGAGCTTCTACACTAAAGAGTGTTGCTCTCAGCGCATCATATCAGCTTCCGATCTGCTTCTAGCTTTCAATATAGCTAAAAATAGTCCAATTTTTAATTCATTAATTTCATTTTGTGTCTGTGTCTGACATGTTCCCCTTCAGAAACTCTACCTGTTGATCCGCGGCTCGTGCCTGTCGTGTCACATGTTGACGTGTCCCCGCGCCGCCATCCACCTGCTGGTGAACCAGCTCCAGTTACTGGAGCGTGGAGCCATGGAGGAGGTCCACCTTGTGGAGAGAGTTCTTAATCAGGTGGGTTAAAGGAACATAAATCCAATCACATCTGCAGCTGCTGTGAAGCATCAACATCCGAATTTCCACCAATTCAAATTTGAATCTGTTGACGAATTGATACCGATAAGCTCATTTTTAGAGGTGAACCGGGATCTTACTTGTACTTTTAGTGTGTAGTTAACTAGTAACCATAGGAAACCGTGGAGATTTGCTATCAGACAAAAAAAAATCAAGTTGATTATTGTTGTTCTTTTTATATTAGCACCTTGAAGAGAGCCCCAAAGCCACAGGAGACGAGATTGAGCAGGTGCTGAGGGAGTTCACCAGCATGGTCGTTGGAGCGAACGCCGAGGCCTCACAGAACTCCAAACCCGTGAGTTTACACCTCCACATAATCACAAACCCAACCGGACAGGTGGTGACGATATCTTCCTGCGTCACTCACCAACTCCGCGTCGCTTCTGTTTGTTAGATTAAACATCTGGTTGAGAAGAAGAGCAGCCTGATAAACGACTTCTGGAAGATCCAGATGAAAACCAGGAAGTGTCCGTACTGCAGGTAGGCCGACAGAGACCCAGTCTGAATGTGAAGCATAACGTTCTGAACGGTGACGTAAAGTTCACCTTGTGCTATGTGTTTGTGTTTTATCTGGGGGAAGAGGTGGCAGGTCGGTGGTGCGTCGCGAACACAACAGCAAGCTGATCGTCACCATCCCAGCGGGAGGACAAACTGCTGAAAACGCAGGTGGGGGACTTTTTCAGGCTTAGTTTGCCGTGGTCCAGAAGTAGCTGAGACATTTCAGTGAAGTAAGAAGTAGTAAAGTGTTCAATAAAGCAAAACAAAGAAATAAGCAGTTAGAACAAAGAATTAATAATAGAGGAATGTGTCTGTAACTTATTGTGAAGATATTCTTTCCAGATTTCCGCTTTTATTTTGCGTGGGATGTGTTGGATGAGAATATTTCTCTCTGCTTACATGTCCTTTTTGTCGGTATTGCAGAAGATCTTCTGACTGGAAAGAGAGTGTTCTTCACTGCCAGCTCCGCCAGGGAGCACATCAGTAAAGTCTGGGAGAAAGAAGGTAAAATCCAAACCCTGAGGGCTGAAATTAGACAATATATGAGCATAAAGAACATTATTTTAATGTATAGAGATGAGTCGGAAAAATCTGAAGGTCCTGGTCTGGTGGAACTAAATCGTGATGCCAAAACTTCTCTTATGTCTGAAAAATATATGTTTTTCTTTTTTTTTCTACCTGCTAAACATCCATCCATCCATCCATCCATCCATCCATTTTCTGTTCACCCTTGTCCCTAATGGGGTCGGGAGTTGCTGGTGCCTCTCTCCAGCTGCGTTCCGGGCGAGAGGCGGGGTCACCCTGGACAGGTCGCCAGTCTGTCGCAGACTGCTAAACATATTTTAACTAAACCACTTGATCCGTCAGACTTTTCAGGAAGTGATTCTTGTTTCCTTTGTCTAAGTCGGCACGTTTCTCTAGAGGAGAATCAGTTCTCCATCCAGCTGCAGCCTCTGGCCGAGTTCACGCAGAACATTTCAGCTGGATTCACTGGAGGACATTTGCCTGTGTCTGATGAACCTTCTTCCAGAATGTTCCTCCTCGCTTCCTCCTGTGGGTTAACCTACCAGCTGCTGGATTTGAATAAAGCCCAACAGATCACCCCCGTTAACGGTCGTTCTCCTCTTTTTCACAATGTACTCTTAATGTTTGCCCAGGTTAGACTTTTGCGTCTTGAGTTAGACGTCTCAGAGGAGATATTTTTATCTTCTATTTGTTTGCTAAGCTACCGGTAGTTACACCTTGTCGGTTTAGTTTTAACACCATAATTAATTACACCTATCGGAGGACTCTAGAGTGACACACAGAAAGAATGTCCACCATGTGAGTGTCTTTGTATGCTCATTTAATTATGGCTTGGGATGAGGGGGATTATACAGTGTTCTGCAGTAGCAGAGAACAGATGCAAACATCAAATCAAAGAGATGTATTATAAAATCTATTTGCAAGACGGAGAGCTGGACCACTAACTCCAGTCCAATCCGTTGGCATAGGATCTGTCCCGGCAAAGTGAGGGGGCCCCCCGTCCCTGGGGAGCCGAGGTCTGTTGGCCTGAAGGCCTGGATTCTGGAAGAGTCCAGATTCAAAGCTGCAGCTGTTGGATCTTGGGGGAGTTTCGTCATGCGCGTACAGGTGCTCTGCTGCAGTCCATCAGCTTGTGGGTCTCTTCCACATAAACAGAACAAAAAATATAAACGCTCCATGTCAAATATTGTTGCCATGTGGAGTTAAGAACTGTAAATGAGCATCTTATTGTACAAAAGTAATTTTTCTCTTGATTTGTTATAATATTTAATCCAGCCTGCTGTCAATGAGCATAACTCAGTGAGTTGTTTTTTTTTACTCAGTGCATTCGTGGGGCATGTCCACTGGGTGATCAGACAAAATGAGCAACAGCTGGGCAATCCTTGAACTGGCCACAATAAAAGACCACCCCAAAATGTCTAATTTTGTCCCAAGTCATAATGCCTCAGATGTCTCAAGTCAATGCTGGAGCATGCCATTGGCATGTTGGATGCAAGGATGTCCACCAGAGCAGTAGGTCCACGGCTCAATGTCCATTATTGGACCCTTGGCCGTTTAAGAGTTGGTTTCCAACAGACTGGCACGACTGCAAATCGACCACTCCAGCACAAGATCGCCACATCCGGCTTGTCCATCTGTGGGCTCGGCTAAGACCAGCGGCACACACAGCTGATGAGTCTATTGGTCTGTACTACGGCATCGCGCCTCAGACTGTCTGTAACCATCTCCCAGAAGCCAACTGGTCAAAATCAAACTCCTCAACCTGACCCTATCATGTTCAAAGGATGGTCAAACCGCTACAAATGGCCAGACCACGATGTTATTAATGCTGATATGAAGATCAGTGATTACTGAAAATATACTTTGAGTTTCTCTATATGTTGCTCAACCCAAATGTTCATAAAACTCTTATATTTGACATGAAGCGTCTATATTTTTGTTCAGTGTAGATCCATGGCTTTGTTGATCTGTCTAGGTGTCAGAGTAGACCTTACAGAAGGAAAAACCCACTTCTCTCCTTTTGCAGTAGACTTTTAAGCACCCCGAGAACACTCAAAGGTCACTCTCATGTCGCAGGCCGCCCTTTCCCATTGACTGCCTGCTTGAATAGATGACCCCAGGTCCACCTTCGCTTTGCACCATCATGTCATGTCTTTGTTCTTGCCCTGGGCCTGTTCAAGGGTCACCAGCCTTTAGCCTGCAGACTTTCCTTCTCTCCAGCAGCTTCAGTTTCCCTTTTCAGCTGCCCATCTCTTTGGTGATTCACTACATGTCAGCAACCAGAATAAAACTCTGATCAACTTTACTGAGGTTATAGGTCATACACATGAAACATATATGATTAATTTTACAGGCAGTTTTATGTATTGTTCACCAAATTGTTCAGCATAGGGAAATCTTTGATTCCAGGTTTCTTCCTGAAGTTCCTGTTTCCTGGTCTGGAGGAGAGCTCAGGGTCTGAGGGACAGAAGGGTTTCTACCCAGACCTGTTCTTCCTGGAGCTGCTGGTGGTTCCACCCTGCAGGTACGCTGGCAGCACAACGCGCCGACACGAAGGCTGACTACAGCAGTACACGCACCTGACCCGCCCTTTGTTCCAGGTATCGCCCCATCAATCGCCTAGGCGACCAGATGTTCACCAATGGCCAGACGGTCAACATGCAGGCTGTGATGAAAGACTGCGGCATCATCAGGAAGCTTCTGGCTCTCATAGCAGGAGAGAAGCAAACTGAGGAAGAGGAGGAGGAAGTGGTGAGGGAACGTCACACCTTGCTTTTGGGAACACTTTATCTCAGCTCTTTATTTATCCTACCATTTGTTTCCCCCTCCAGACGTTGGAGCCAGAGGATCAGACGTTCCTGTCGGGAATAAGCGGAGTGACGTTACCGGATAAGCTCTATAACACGTGGATCCGCCTGCAGAGCCACGTCAACATCGTCTTCGACAGTGACATGGACAAACTGATAACGGATAAATATCCTGGGATCAGACAGGTGTGACAGACTGGGATCCAGTCATGGCATGTAGGGGGAAAAGTAGGGCATTAACTAGGACATGTTTAAAATACGGATGCAGCTACGGATCATTTTTAGGGAGCGATTTTTTTTTTTTATTATTATTATTTTTTTCCGTCAATTAATCGGGTAAAAAATTGCAACATTTTGCAGATTTTTCATTTAACTACTGAAGCTGCTTTATATACAGTATTAGAAAAAAAAAACATTTAAGGATGCAAATACATAAAGTCAATTCCCTTTTTAAGCTAAAACCAAAGACTTTTCTGTTCCGTCTGGCAGATCCTGGAGAAGAAGGATGGATTGTTCCGGAAGCACATGATGGGGAAGCGGGTGGACTACGCCGCCCGGTCTGTCATCTGTCCCGACATGTACATCGGAACCAACGAGATCGGGATCCCCATGGTAACTAGATCTAGGTGGAGAGTAGCAACAGAGTTGTCAACCAGTTGATTATTGACGTGTTGTCGGGGTGTGTGTGTTGAGGTGTTTGCCACCAAGCTGACCTACCCTCAGCCCGTCACGCCCTGGAACGTGAAGGAGCTCCGGCAGGCCGTCCTCAACGGGCCCAATGTTCACCCCGGCGCTTCCATGGTGATTAACGAGGACGGCAGGAAGACCATCCTGTCGCCCAGCAGCGCCTCGCAGAGGGAGGCGGTCGCCAAGCAACTGCTGACACCCTGTCCCGGTCCACACAAGATGCCCATGAAGATTGTAAGTCTGACTGATAGCAGACCTACTGAGAGATGTGGCTGGGTTTTCACTCCGTCATGCTGTGTTGTCGTTGCCTCAGGTGAATCGACACGTAAAGAACGGAGACATTCTGCTGCTCAACAGACAGCCCACCCTGCACAGACCCTCCATACAAGCCCACTGTGCTCGCATCTTACCTGGAGAGAAGGTAACACCTTTTCTCTCTTTCTGCTCTCATTACTACATGAAGGATCCATGAAAGAAAAGGTTCCTACACATTATTCCTTATCCTACTTTATAAATGTGGAGTCCTTCCTTCCTTTCTTCATATTGCCTGATTTCCTTTCTGTTTCCTTTCTTCCTGTTGTCTTTCTTCTTTTCTTTCCTCCTTCTTTCCCTCCTTCCCATTGCCTTCCTTTTTTTCCCTTCTGACCCTCTTTTTTGCTTCCTATGTTTCTTCTGTTTTACTGTCTTCCTTCCTTTCTTCCTTCCCTCATTTTTACTTTCCTTCACATTGCCTTTCTTCCTTCCTTCTTTATTTTTTCTTCCTACCTTCCTCTCTCTCTCTTGCTTCCTTCCTATTGACCCTCTTCCTTTCTTCATTTTTACTTTCCCTCCCATTGCCTGTCTTCCTTCCATTTTTCCTTCCTTCCTTTACTTCTTATTGTCTTCCTTCCTCATTTCTTGTTCTAGTCCAGTGTTTCCCAACCCTGGTCCTCAAGGCTCACTGCCCTGCATGTTTTAGGTATTTCCTTGCTTCAGTCCAGCTTATTTCAATTGATGACTGATTAACAGGCGTTTGTTGAACTGCAATCAGTTGAATCAGGCACATTGAAGCAGGGAAACCTCTAAAGCATGTAGGACATTATACCTTGAGGACCAGGATTGGGAAACACTGTTCTAGTCAGATCCCACCTGCTGTGTAAATATCTATCAATAAATTCAGTAAATTTCAGAACCCCATCGTAGTGAAACCTGGTTAGAGTAGTAACCCTGTAGATCACATGACCAGTCAACCCTCTCTGTCCTCTGCTCCTCAGGTCCTGCGGCTTCACTACGCCAACTGCAAGGCGTACAACGCCGACTTTGACGGAGATGAGATGAACGCCCACTTCCCTCAGACCGAACTGGGCCGAGCCGAGGCCTACATGCTGGTCAGCACCAACCAGCAGTACCTCGTCCCCAAGGTGGACCCCCACAGAACTCCTTCAGCACACACACATTTAGCCCCGCCTACTTTTCACTCTCAGACCCTGAACTCCTTGAATCAGAGGGATGTGATGAGTTGTTGGTTTCCTTCCCTGTTTGTGGTCAGGATGGTAAACCTTTAGCGGGCCTCATCCAGGACCACATGGTGTCAGGAACCAAGATGACCATCAGAGGCTGCTTCTTCACCAAGGACCAGTACACCGAGCTGGTATACAGAGGGCTGACCGACAAGAAGGGCCGGGTCAGGCTGCTGGCCCCCGCCGTCCTCAAACCTCAGCAGCTATGGACAGGGAAACAGGTGACCGCTGCACACGACTCCTTCTGTAACCACAAAAGGAAAAATATAAAGAATATTCACATACATTTAACTTGGCTTTCACATTGCACCGTTCATTTCCACAGACTGGACTGGGATTTGATATGACAGCTCACCAAAAAGTCGCCATTTCTTAGCAATCTCATTTTAAGCAATAAATGCTTAAATTAAGTCATTTTAATCTAACTTAAAAAGACTTTTTCTCATTTCTCATTTTGGAAGATAATTTCTTTTAATAGGAATGAAAATAGAACAGATGTTGTTACCTCTATTAAACTATGAAGTGAATAATTATTGAAGGGGCAGTATTATGTGTTTTCCAAGTAAATTGTGCCATTTTATAGTTTAAAAATTGTTTATATATCAAATATGACTTAAAAGAAATTTGACTTCCTAATTTACCACTTTAAATTTGGGGCTCTTTCTCTTTAAGAAGCTCGTGCTCTTTCTGAAACTCCGCCTCCAGGAGGTCAAGACAACATGGCTCCTCTATTAACCCTTCAACAACTTTTTTTTTTTTTTTTTTTTTTTTACCAGCGTTTCACTAAATAGCTCATATTATGAACTAAGCAGATACACAGTTCCACTAGATGTTTTCTAATTGTTGCTCTAAAACATTCACTTTTTACTACCCAGAGATTCTGACACAAAACATAAAATATTTATGACAACTGATTACCTCAAATACTTTGAAAAAAAAAACTTTGAAAACCATGACGTATTTTGCATTTACACTGCAAAACTGGAATTTCTGCTTCAGTTATTTTAACCTCGATACATTTCTAGGATACATTTATTTATTAACAATAAACCTCATTTGAGGTCATTTGATTTGTTTGAATGTATTCCAGGTGTGGTGTGTATTTGTATTCCGCTCCTTTAAATCAGTAATGTTTTAACTGAGGGAGAGTTCAGAAATCAGTATTTGGTGGAATAACCAGGCGGTTTTCAGTGGGGTTTCAGTGCAGTGGGCTCTTCCTTTTTTCCAGACCTGTATTTGCTACCTCATCCCTCTTCCTCCTCCACAGGTCGTCTCCACTTTATTGCTGAACATCCTCCCAGACAAAGCCGTCCCGCTTAACCTCACCGGCAAAGCCAAAATCCCTGGCAAGGCTTGGATCCAGCTCCCTCCTCGATCTTCTCCTGGGTACAACCCGGAGAGCATGTGTGAGTCACAGGTAGGAACACACACACACACACTAGAGGAGGTGTTCAGGAGCTTATTGACGGGTTGAACTGGCTGCTTCATGGCGTCGTCCTGCAGGTGGTGATCCGTCAGGGCGAGCTGCTGGTCGGCGTTCTGGACAAAGCGCACTACGGCTCGTCGGCCTACGGGTTGGTCCACTGTTGCTACGAGCTATACGGAGGGGAGACCAGCGGGAAGCTGCTCAGCTGCTTGGCTCGACTCTTCACCGCCTACCTCCAGCTCTACAGAGGCTTCACTCTGGGTACGGTCCTGCCATTCCACAACCATGGGTTTCTGTCAGTTTTTATTAGTTAAATATTGTTTAGTTTCAGTTTAGTCTTTATTAATCAATCGATCAAGTTGATTTGTAGAGCACATTCAGCATTAAGGTAGTTCACGATGCTTTACATCATAAAAACACAAAAATACAACGTCATAAAAAATGTCATACAGTCACCAATTGAGAAACCAGTAACTAGCATTACATTTTCTCGAAAAACTTAGGTATACATCAGATATGTTGATCAATGTTCCAGTAATTATGGTTCCAAAGCAACTCTAAACAAGTGGGTTTTTAGTCTAGATTTAAAGGAACTCTGTGATTTGGTTGTTTTGCAATGTTCTGGACATTTTGTTTCAGAAGAAGCAAAACAAACAAACAAAAAAACTGTTTTGGATATCAGTATATATATGTGTATTATTTATGCAAAAATAAAATGCACGTACACACAAAGAGCACAAATAGGATCATTTGTACAACCACTCTGGTAGGAGAACCTTTTACATATCCAACACATTTCCCCATAAGCTAATAAAAATACTTTCAAATTCAGTTAGTTTTAAGAGTGGGTTTGCTCATTTTTATTAGCTAAATATTGTTTAGTTTTTAGAAGTTATAGTGTTTTTTTTTTTTTTTAGTTTTTGACTTCGAAAAGGTAAAGTATTGTATTGTAATTATGTGTACACTGATTGGGTAACGAATACTCAACAGAACATACCATTTTCAAAACATTTATTAAATCAACTGACTCTGGCGTTTTCTTCCACCTTTTGCTGTCACCATTTTATGGAATAGTCTGAGCGCAGTAATTTACCGACAGCTGAATTAAACTGCTTTAATTGTGAGGGGAAAAAGTTTATTTGATATGAGTTCAGAAAGCTAATAAATAGATTAATAAACATAATATAGATATATTATGTTAACCATAATATTACATAGCTATTATATCTATCTTTTCAGTATGTTTTAGTTTTGTAAACAGTATAATTCCTGTTAGCTGTTGTTTTTCCCCATTAATACTGTTTTTATTTATTTCAGTTAACAAAAATGTTTTTTCAATTTCAGTTTTTGTCGTTTCGCTAGTTTTAGTTAACTGTAATGGCCTCGATAGGGATGTTATAGGTAATAGATATAAATGCATTAGATTGAGTCATACTTCAGGTAAATCTGGGTTACCTGTCTGTGTCTATCTAGGAGTGGAAGACATTCTGGTGAAACCTGGAGCCAATATGCGGAGGAAACAAATCATCCAAGAGTCTCTGAAAATCGGCACCAAGGTGAGCAAAGCTCCCCGGTTTGTGTTTAATTCGCTCATGAAATCCTGCAGCCTTGTCAAATTCAGTGCTTCCTTCTTCCTGGATGCCACTGGCCAAAATGGCTGCCACAGTAACGGTGCAGTTTATGGGCCCCACGGTGCTCCACATGCCCACTGGGGACAAACATGTACTGCACACAAACACTCTGGAAAGCTGAACACTGAATTTGATATACGATTTAAAAGTTTTTTTCCTCTCACTCTTTTCTAAAAAAAGAAATTAGAAATGACAGAAAAATATTTTCATAAAGTATTCCTTATTTTAATCATCCCTTCTGTTAGTTGTATGACGGATTATTAGGGTGAGGTGAGAATAATTGTTCTTATTTGTGTAATAGCAGCAGAATGAAGATGCAATTTTACTAGAAAGAACGTCTTAAAATTAATCCCCTTTGGTCCTTGTTGGAAAGTGACTTTCAAACAGTTGTGTGTGTGTGTGTGTGTGTGTGTGTGTGTGTGTGCGTGGGTGTGTGTCCCCTCAGGCCCTGCAGGCTGCCTTCAACCTGCCTCCCAGCATGACTCTGGCTGAAGCCGCCAGTCGCTGGCAGGACGCTCACCTCAGCCCCGACCAGAGAGACTTCAGCATGGCCGATCACAAATTTAAGGAAGTGGCCAACCAAGTGAACAACAACATCAACAAGGTTTCACTCTCCATCACCGGGATCAATAATGACCCATACGTTCACAGCATATGAATTATTCCAGTGTTTAATCATTTAAATGTTAACTTTTTTACTGTTGGTATGCCATATGAAAGTTGTGTTTCACTTACCATTAATTGTTTTTGCATTACTATCAGATAAACAGACATTGGAAAATAGATGTTTAGATTCAGTTTAGATGCCAAACAAACTCTGAAATGACCGTTTTTGAAGTAAAGGTATGCTAAAAAATCAGAAGTCTGTAAAACTTTATTGTTTCATAATTGGCAGAGGGGGAGAAAACAGATAAAATCCAATGAGTTCATGTACTCAGACGCTAATAATGTCTTTAAAACTGATGGATTTTATGACACTGTAATGGCAGTTTGTAGTTTGACGCTCTAACAGGATGAAGCATCACCACTCTGTGTGTATCAAAGTGTGTTTCAGTGACCATGTGTTCGTGTGCAGGTGTGTATGCCGGTCGGACTGCACACCCCGTTCCCAGACAACAACCTCCAGCTCATGGTGCAGTCTGGAGCTAAAGGCTCCACCGTCAACACCATGCAGGTGACACAAGTTCACCCTCATCTACCCACAGCGTCCTGTCCTCCATTTCATATGGATTGTAAAGAAAAAAAACGTCAGCCCCCTTTCAGCGCACTCCTAGTTTTCATCCCGTTTGTTGCTGCTGGTTCCAGATCTCCTGCCTGCTGGGTCAGATCGAGCTGGAGGGCCGCAGGCCGCCCCTGATGCCTTCAGGAAAGTTTCTGCCTTGCTTCCAGCCGTACGACCCTTCACCCGGTGCGGGGGGTTTTGTTTCTGGACGCTTCCTTACAGGAATCAAGCCACAGGTTCGTCCACTCGGCTGTGGAGGTGGATAGCAGTTTGTGTTTGGCTACAGAAGGACATTATGACTGTCAGATAAGTGCAGGTTAAGTTACACATGCAGCAGCAGATAAAACACTTGCTTACTAAACGTTTCATAAATAAACTTGTTAGTAATGAGGTGAAATTATTTGGGAAGTTCTACTACTTACATTCCTAAGCTTAATAGGATTTTAGTTCTATAACATATACTGTACTATCTTTGTCCCATAAAGAAATAAAATGAGCTCTAATATTAAATTGAAGCATAAATCACTGGAAAAAATGTAAAATGGCTTTACATTTTTAGTGTTAATATCATTTTTTCTGTAGTTTATTTTCCTCGTGGGATTTTTCTATCAGGCAGACGTTTCAGTCGCATTCAAATATCTTTTTTGTGTTCTGTGACTCAAGACGGTTGAGGCCACCGCTAACTAGCTGCTAATATACCTTTGCTAACTATCTAGTTAGCTTTTTTGAGTTCATCGTAGTTGCAGATTTATTACCACTTGGCTCCACTACACCTGACACAAGTCTAGGTGCTGCTTGTGGAAAAAAAAGCCTTGGCACTAATACTACATAAAATCTGCTATTTTGTTTTGTACATTTCTGTTGTGATTTTGGTCTTTAATTTAATTAATGGTCTTGAAAAGTCTTAACTTTGAGTTGGTGAAACCTGCAGAAACCCTGATGATTGTGATGTGTCTCCAGGAGTTTTTCTTCCACTGCATGGCTGGCAGAGAAGGACTGGTGGACACGGCTGTGAAAACGTCCCGATCAGGATATCTGCAGAGGTAACTCACCTTTACACAAAACTTTTCCTGATGTACACAGAGCAAATTTTAGCCTCATCATCAGCCGGCTTTGGGAAGTTGAAGTGGTTGTAAATGTGTGGGATTCCTGTGCTTCCTCTTTTCTTCATCTGCCGCCTTCTGCTCCCCAGATGCATCATAAAGCACCTGGAGGGTCTTGTGGTGCAGTATGACCTGACCGTCAGAGACAGCGACGGCTCTGTGGTCCAGTTCCTGTACGGCGAGGATGGGCTGGACATCCCCAAGACCCAGTTCCTGCAGCCGAGGCAGTTCCCGTTCATCGAGAACAACTACGAGGTGTCACAATAAACACAGACACTCACTGACTTTCTTTGGGGAGGCTACACTCTGATAAAAAAAAAAAAAAGTGCTACTTTTTGGAACTATTTGTCATAATTTGCTAGCATGATTGAATATTTTTTTTAATTCCGTCTTGTTGATGTTATACTTAGAGATGTACCGCAAAACCAACCCCGCAAAACCAACCCCAGTTGGTTTTGCGGTACAGTCTGCAAAAAGAGATTTTTACTTCCAACCATCCCTGACTGCTGATCAACTGGTTGGAAATGAATAATGGCGTCTTTTTTCTTGTCAGTGAATGCACCGTATCTAGTCACTAATGGCTGACAACAATTCTCTTCTGTGGTGAAGTTATCATAAGAAGGGGTCAAAGTTGGCAATTTTCACTATAAGCGGCGTTTAAATTACAAATGTGCGCAAAACTTGGTCAATATTTTGCTGATGTTGAAACAACACAAGCTCTCAATTGCAGTGTTTTTATTAGATATCAAACGCAATTAAAAATAACACTTGAAGTTGAATAAGTTTGTTCTTTGTGGTTTGCAACAGCGGCAACATCCGCTTGTTGATCATGTTGATTAACGCTTGTGTTGATCAAGCGTTGTTCCAGTGATTGTTGCACCAGAAGAGGTGAGATTCACACCTCTTCTGAATCTCAGAAGAGGTGTGAAAGGTAGGTGCCAAACGATGCAGTCGCCTTGTTGCTTCTTTTCTCATCTTCTTCCCTCAGCTGCGGGCTGACACTGTGTTAATGTTTCAGCATGTTGGATCGGAAAGCACTTTGCCCATGCTCCATGCTAATGCAGCACCACTCAAAACCCCACTGCACCTCACGACAGCTAATATTGGCTTAGATAATGTGCACCTCTTCCTGAATGCCTGATGAGAGACGCTAATTAGTTTTTTTCACACTTGTTGATCAAGTGTGAAAAAAATGTTTCCATTGAAATTTTGTGAAATTAACAAATTTTTATAATGGCCAAAAACAAAAGCCACCACATGCTAGCGCTAAAACCTTTCATAGAAAAACAAGTTTTTGCAACATTGGCATGTTTGTTTCAATTTATTTTTGAAATATCAAATTGTGCAATGATGTGGTCAACATAAACACCGCTATGGAGGCGTCTTTTCTACTGAGATATGTTGACCTTTTATTCAAGCTCTCACTTTATCAGGTACTTAAAAATCAGAAGATAACAGGAGGCAATGCTAACCGTGCTAACTGTACTAATAGCTAACGTAAGAAGAAAGAACTCTCTGGTCATTTTTGTATTTATTAAAAATAGTGGTGACATCCTGCTTTACTGCAGAGCTGTGTAATAGAGACGTCTCTCACACACACAGTGTGATGTTTCCTCTGCTGTTAGCATAAATAATTGATGATCATTCAAGACAATGCTACATAAAGCACTTTTATCCTTCCAACAAATGAATAATTTAGCCATCTAAAGCATAGCTGGAATAACTTAAATAAGTTATGCTGTGAGCATAACTGAAAGCATAACAATCTGAATCATGCAAAGATGAACAAAAAACAGTATTCATAGATGTCCAGTCAGAAAAATAACCAAGCTATAAATAACTTTACTTAAAACCTTGTTTCGTTTCACTGTGTTCATTTGATCAACAGTCAAATCTTCTAATAAATACATTTCAGTGCTTCTATTTATAAAGCGATAAGGCGACCTTGTCAAATTCAGTGCTTCCTTCTCCCTGGATGTCACTGGCCAAAGTGGTTGCTATAGTAACGGTGTAGCCAATGGGCCCCACGGCGATTCTGCATGGCTGTGCTGTTGCACACAGTATCTGTATGCAACAAATATTTGCTGCACACAGCTACCAAAGCTGCTGTTTATGGTTCAGTTCAAGTTTCTAACATGTTTAACGTGAGTGATGATTTTCTCCCACACCTTCACTGATGCAGATATGGATAGTCAGAGTGTTTTCACCGCTGTGCTTTGTTTACTTGGTGTCTTTTTCCCAGTGGTTCAGTTTCTGTTGATACAGAGAAAACACACATCACTACAAACCACAAGAACATTCACTCTGCTTGTAGGTAGGTAGGATTCATATAAAGGGAGAGTTAAAAACAAACCGTCCATCAACCACAGAACACACGGAATCATTAAAACTCAACTTTCATTCTGTATTTAACCGTTAAAGTGAGCATTATGTCATCTTTTCCCCTGCAACATTGTTCTTCTTTCAATTTCCACTCGGCAGCTTCTTTTTATGTACAACCTGCACCAAATGCAAGGGCAAGTTTAGACCAATAAACTCCACAAAGAAAGGATGAAGAAAAAGAAAGAAAGTAAAAAGATTTATTGATGGAATATCCAGAATCAAAATAGCATATAAATTTTGTCATAACTTTAAATTTGACTTCTTCTTTCTTATGACTATAAAATATGTTTTCTGTTCTTTCTTCTTCTCCTGTTGCTATTATCACAGTTGAGCATACAATTTTAATTTGAAGAATCCTTTAAAACTTCCTTTGCCTGTGCTTCCTGTTCCTCCTCAGGTTATCAGGAGGTCACAGGACTTGGACAGCGTTCTGGCCCGTTTGGACCCTGACACTGCAGCCCGCCACTTCACAGCCATCCAACGCTGGAAAGCAAAGAGAGAGCTGGCGTGTCCTCGCAGAGGTATATATATCTAAAAAAAAAAAAAAAATTAATTGCGGCTCTATTTTATTTGTTTTTATAAATTTTGATTGGACCGTGTTTCCCGTGCCAGGTGCCTTTCTACTGTTTTCCCAGAAGAAGTTAGCGAAACTACGAGAGGCCATGCCGTCAACCGAGCCGCTGCCCGCTCAAGATCCTGCAGTGCTGCAGGTAAAAGTCGGTTTTAGTTCGACTTCCTGCATATACGGTGTCGTCTGAACCCTTCTCTCTCTCTCTCTCTCTCTCTCTCTCTTCGTCTCATTAGTTGGTGAAGGACTGGCACTCTCTGGACGAAGCCGGCAGAGCCAAATACACCAGGCGGTCGTCCCGCTGCCCCGAGCCGACCCTGGGCCTGTTCAGGCCCGACGTCTGCTTCGGATCGGTGTCGGAAAACTTCCATGACATCACCGAAAAGTACCTTCAGAACAGAGGCAACGCCACGGAGGACGGCATGGAGACACAGAGGTACTGAAAAACCCCCCAAAAAACTCAACTCTTAGTGGACGATTGAACCTTGCATCATTTTCCTTCCACTTTGTAGCTGTGCACTAGTCTGACTGCTGCTAAAAAGATGAAAATAAAGTCCGTGATTGAACTATGGTCAGATCTGTCACCATCTGAGGCGTTCAAACACATAATCAAGCTTAGTTCATCTTCTAGTTTCCTACTTTATATGGTTAGTGGTGAGGAAGTGAAGCAAAAATATGTTAAGTTTCCATATCGCTGAAAATGTCTTTAAGTCCCACCTTGTTTTCATGTTGCAGACAGTGAAGCAGTCTTTATCACAATATTTTACTCTTCAAATTGTTTTAAATGTTCATCATTCTTCTTGATTTTTCTTTTGAGCTTTATGACATTTCTGCCTCATACGTACACCAAAATACCAGGGGTGGGAATCTTTTAGCATCTAATAATTTGATTCAAATCATTTTTCAACTCATATTGGTGATTTCTGCCTTAAACCATCAGTGTGCAAAGAATCCTGTCTACTCCTGTCTGCCTCTGCAAGGCAGAATGACAAATGGAAATATTAAAGTGTTGTTTTTTTTCCCACATTTATAAAGTTTTAAATATTAATCCATGATTAAATGGAAGTACTCTCTCCCTGCATCTGTTTCTGTTTTTGCTTCAGCGAAGCGTCACGTTTCTGCAGACAGGCTCCTCTATGGACGATGGCGTTGTAGGTTCCAGTTACCAGATGGAGTTTTTAGCCATCTGGTATTTTTTGTAGCTGGAATGTCACACTGAGTTACAAAATGCAGGCTGACAGCAGATTTAAAAAAAAAATATACAAAATTTAAATACGTTTTTGGGACATTTTCAATTCATTTTGGGTAAATTTTGATTGATTTTTGGGTCACTTTGAATTGATGTAAGATATATTTTTAGTCAATTTTGGGCTATTTTTAATCAGTATTTGGGACATTATTAATGAGTTTTGGGAACATTTTAAGTAAGTTTTTGGGACTATTTTTTTGTAATTAAAATTTTTACTAATTTTTCACTTATGAACAGAACAAACAAACAAACAAAAATGCAAATATAAACCTATCTGATTGGCAAAGAGTAATTTAAATTAAATTCAGCACATTGTTCATATTACAGTAACAGTATGGCACTGGTATATAATTTAGGTGCATCATTTTTGTGACTTTGTTTCTTTATTTTTTGGGACGGTGAGGGGTACAAATGCCCAAAATTAGCTATTAAAATGATTTTTGGAGATTTTACTTCAGTTTTTAGGACATTTTAAATAGATTTTTGGGACATTTTGAATGGTTAGTAAATAAGAATTATGTTAATCGATTATTGTTTTTCTTTTTGGCACAACCTCCCACTCTGTACTGTACAGCTAGAATTAGATTCCTGTTTGATTGTTTCTCCTCTGCTGTAAAAGCAGCTGAGTGACGTACAGTAATGATTGATTGCAGGCTGCGGCAGCTGCTTCACTATAAGTGGCAGCGCTCCCTGTGTGACCCGGGTGAAGCTGTGGGCCTGCTGGCAGCTCAGTCCATAGGCGAGCCCTCCACCCAGATGACCCTCAACACCTTCCACTTCGCGGGCAGAGGAGAGATGAACGTCACTCTGGGAATCCCCCGGTAACAACCCGTCACACTCACAACGCTTGTGTCCATCATTATTGTTGATGTCTCATTTTAACGAGAGCCAACACATGTCCAACCTTCCAGACTGAGGGAGATCCTAATGGTGGCCAGTTCCAGCATTAAAACCCCCATGATGAGCGTCCCGGTGCTGAACAACAAGAAGGCCTTGAAGAGGGCCAAAATGCTGCGGAAACAGCTCACCAGAGTCTGCCTGGCTGAGGTCTGAGGCCATCACAATTCTTTTCTCTTCCTCTGTTTCATGGTGCTTTACTCATCTCCTCCACTGTGGTCTCTTTCTGAGCTTAGCTGTTCCTCCTTCATCAAAGCCCAGTCCTAATTCAGCAGACCAATCTCTTTTAGGCTCAGAACTAAGAAATGCATTCAGTTTAGCTTGAAATTACACTTAGGAATGGCTAAAAGTATCTGGCACATCAGTGTAAAATCAGCTTCTTTTTTTTTTAGCATTACACCATGTTATAATGTTATTCCTTCATCAAAAGCATACCTGGAGTGTTGCCTTGATTCTTTCATGCATGCTTCAGAAATCCTTTAATCTCCATGGCAACCGTTCAGCTGTACTAAAACACCTGGGTGAACGAACCTCCTCTCAGAGCTGCAGTTTCCAAGCTACCGAGCTTGAATCAAATTCTCTATATATACAGATGTTGTTAGTCAAGTGGCTGTATCCCCCAACCCCCCTGCCACTTCCCCACTCAGCTCCTTCAGACTAGCCAGAAGCAATTAGCAAACATCTGGTGGAACTGCTGAGCTCATTATAGGAGCTACTTCTTAGTGCAACGCTGGTAAAAATGTTTCTAAAGGGTTAATAGAGGAGCCATGTTGTGATGACTTCTTGAAGGTGGAGTTTCAGAAAGAGTTGTTCTTAAAGAGACAGAGGCCCAATTTTAAGGTGATAAATTAAAAAGTCAGATTTTTTTTAAGTCATGTTTCATATATAGAGTATTTTTATAATTACAAAACTGCACTATATACCTGGAAAATACACAATACCGCCCCTTTCATTCATCAGGGTTACAGATAAATGAGGTGTGTGTGTGTGTGTGTAGGTGCTGCAGAAGGTGGACGTTGTCAAGACGCTTCGGATTGAAACTTATCAAAGACTGCAATCGTTTAAAGTCACCTTTCACTTCCTGCCTCCCGAGCGTTACCATGACGATAAGCTGTTAACTCCCCATCAGATCCTCCACTACATGGAGACGAGGTGTGTGTTCACATGTCAGGAGTCAGTCAGAGCTGACCTGTTTGTCTTTAACCCCACCTGCTCTCATCCACCTCCTCATCTACTGTCAGGTTTTTCCGTCTCCTCCTGGAAGTCATTAAAAAGCGCTCAGCCAAGCTGGCCTCCATCGCCGTGGAGACAAGGAAGGCCACCCCTGGAGATAAAAACATGGATGAGGAAGAGAGCGCAGGGGTCCAGGTTTTAATTTAGTTTTGTGTCATTATTTTTCAGTGTTCTCCATCAGTTCTCCAGCTTTTAGTTTCATTCACATTGACGTTCCGCAGGACGGCAGTGGAGAAGAGGAGGAGGAAGGAGAGATTGTTGATGACCAGGGGGATGAAGGAGATGCTGATGCGTCAGATGCCAAGAGGAAAAGCAAACAGGCGGAGGAGGTAGGGCTGAGGCTGAAACAGGGCGTGTTCCTTTGTGAAACGTAATTCCACTAATTGAGGTGCCTCCCCCAATGTCAGACTTCCTTTAACATTTTCTCATAGTCGCCAACATAAGTTTCAACTTGGTTGGAATGGAATGTACTCCCAGAAACTCTCATCCAATCAACATACAAGCAGTACACTGCAAAAACACATCAAGTCTTATCAAGTGTTTTCAGTCTAGTTTCTTGTGCAAATATGTTAGTGCACTTTAAACAGGACAAAACTAACTTACAAGCATCTTTTCAGCAAGATATAACAGCTTGTTTTGAGTCAGTGTTTCCTTAATATTGACGATAAATTACTACTTCTAGTGGCGAATTATTTCACTTTTAAAATGTCTTGTGAAATAATCTGCCAATGCAACAAGAACTTTCTCATTAATGTTAAGGAATTATTGACTTAAAAACAAGCTTCTATTTCTTGCTGAAAAGTGACTTGCTAGTCTTGTCTTATTTAAGTGAACTGAGATATTTACAGTAGAAACTAGAACAAAAACACAAAGCGGTTTTACTCCAAAAACACAAAATCTTACTGAGGGACATTGAGCTGTAGAATCATGGAGGGACTTTGGTTGCAACAGTTAGTGGCGCCCACAATAAAGATATGGTGAAAGAAAAATATATGGAGACTCAGAAACGCCAACAATGACCTTTGGAAACAATTATTATGCTTCTGCTCACTTTTTTTGAGTCCTCATCCAGCCGTATTAGTCACCGCTGTATTAGTTTGAAACATTTTGATTATTGCTCTCACTGTAGGTATGAGCAGGTTTAGGTGAGCTATTTTCTTTAGTCACTATGTGAGCTAGCTTACATAAATGAAACATTCTCTCATCTGCATTTTTAAAAGTATCTAAAAGGAAAGGGCCTCTGCATCAGGTCGTGGATTGTTAATTCAAAGTTCCTCGACACTTAAAGTAAAAAGTTCAATATGGCTCAATTAGCTAATGTCACTAATAATGAAACTGAAGATTTTTTGTAAAAAGCTTTTTTTTTTTTGCAACTTAAAATGGTCTAGACTAGGGGTAGCAAACTAGTTCAGCATCAAGAGCAAAATAAAGCTCATCATCACCGTAAATAGCCACACAACCAAGATTCAAGATTAGCTTTATACCACATTGCTGTTGAAACAGCTTTTTTCTTCGTCCCGAAGGCTTTAGTGGGACACCTAGCAGAATTCATTTTTTTACAAGTGTCTTCAGATTTGGTCTGTTATAGCTACTCAAAGCAACTCTTCCACATGTGTCAGTAAAAACTAGACAATGTTTAAGTGTTGTAAAAATTAATTCACAGACATACAGAAAACTTTTGAGCTCCGTCTGCCTAACTGGAGATGTGGAAGCATCTCATGCAGAACATTTTTGATACATGTAGGACAATTTACTCACATGGCCCAGATTTGCACTTGTTTGAGGGTATTGTGGTGACCTCCATGGGTAGATTTTATTCTTAAATGATTCACCTTCCATCTATTACCTAAAGTCTCTCCTCCGAGACCAACAACTACTGCAGACATAAAGGTAATTGTGCTTTTTATTTTCCCTTTCTCAAATATTTAGATTTTAAATATCTTAATTGAAAGTAAATCGGAACCAAAGTGAAATTCCTTGTTCATGTGCACAAACTTGGCAATAAGTCAAATTTTTGTTAAAAAAAAAAAATTGTACACTCCACATTAAAATAAAATATAATACCAGGCCAAATAGTGGAAGCTGAAACAAGAATTGAAGTGAAGCCACTAAAGCTAAAACTGTTGGTAGTTTTTCTGAGTTGTAACATTTAATTTCCCTTTGAGATCAATAAAGTGGTTTTGAATCGAATGAAACTGAAACTCAGTAATCTAAGCTAAAATCTGAATGCAGCATGACTGAGGGAGGTAAAAACATGACAAAATGTCTGTTCATTAAGACTGGAACCAAAGAACCACAGCTGGTTAAAGCGGTACTTATAGAAATGTGTTTGAAACACTTGCTAAATGAGATTTCATTCACTGTTCCAACTCAGGATCTAGATTAACACTTTGAGCATTTTGTATGATGATATTCTCACTGTATAATAACTCAGCAAAAATGCCAGTGTTAAACAAACTGATTGCTTTCATCTAGAACTGGGGGGAAAAAAATTCCCAGAGAATTTAGTCAGTGTAGTTGGAAACAAAAATCCTGGCGTCATGGATGTCTAAGCTGATAATTCACCTCTACTTACAGGTAGACTACGAAAGCGAAGACGAGGGTGAAAGCGGCGATGCCGAAGAGGATCAGGGCGAGGAGGAGAACAGTCAGGCAAACGCTGTGGAGGAAACCCAGCCTGAGTCAGCAGACACTGTAGAGCAGCAGCAGCAGAAGAAGAAGAAAGAAACGACAGCGGGGCAAGGGGAAGAGTCCTCGGTCCAGATGAGGGTGAACTCAGTTCTGTCGTCTAACTCGGCCATACAGAGATACTCCTTCGATCAGCAGGAAGAACTCTGGTGTGAGGTGAGCCAGGTTGCACTTTGGAGAGTTACAGTAAACTACAACTAGGCTTTTGGTCCATATTTGTGCAAAATGGTATACCTACATAGGAGTTCAATCAATATATTAATGACTTTTCTTTAATAAGTTACTTTGAGAATCTGCTATGAACTACACTAACAGGAGATTTCGGGTGCATTCTCTTATCACTCGTATCTCAGATTTTCTAACATACATCAGTGAAACAGGGTGTTAATGCATCCTTTAAAAGTCTTAAATTCATATAGATGAAATTAAGGCATTAAAATAAAAAAAAAGAAAATTGGCCTTAATTGCAAGTCTTACATTTTTAGAATAGAATTCAACTTTATTGTCATTTCACTGTCACAAGTACAAGCAACGAAATGTAGTTTGCATCTATCCAGAAGTGCTATTCAGGATATTGATATTTATTTACAGGTGTACAAAAAGGCAAGGAGGTATGCAAAAGAGTAATGGCAAGAAGTTGTAACAGTCCGTGTTGTGTATGTGTGTGAGGACAGTCCATATGTTATTGTTGTATGGGGGGATAGGTGAGTGCAGTCCTTATAGTTTGTGTCAGGAGGCGTTCAGGAGCGTGACAGCTGTGGGAAAGAAGCTGTTCCGGTGCCTGGTGGTTCTGGTCCGTAGCCTTCTGTAACGCTTCCATAGGGCAGGAGGGAAAAAAGTGTGTGTGCAGGGTGAGTGAGGTCCTTGGTGATTTTCCCGGCCCTTTTCAGACACCGCTTCCTGTAAATGTCCTTGATGGCAGGAAGCGGTGCCCCGGCGATGTGTTGGGCAGTTTTCACCACCCTCTGCAGCGCGTTATGGTCGGAGACAGAGCAGTTCCCGTACCAAACTGTAATGCAGTTGGTGAGGATGCTTTCAATGGTGCAACGGTAGAAGTTTGTGATGATATCTGAGGACAGGTGGTTCTTCCTCACGGTCCTCATGAAGAAGAGGCGCTGATGCACCTTCTTAATGAGTTTGGAGCAGCTAGTCGTCCAGGTTAGGTCCTCCGAGATGTGGACTCCCAGGAACTTAAAGGTGTCCACACGCTCCACCACTGTTCCTTTGATGTGGATGGGTGAGTGTAGGTCAGCGTTCCTCCTGATGTCCATGATGAGCTCCTTGGTCTTCTCGATGTTCAGCTGCAGGTTGTTTTTGTCTTGTCTTGACATAACTATTTAATCTTGTATTAAATGTATTTTTTGGGGGGGCGGGACTTTTCTGTCAAGCAGAAGTTTGAATCGCACTCAGACATCTTCATTGCATTCTGTGATTTGAGACAGTTCAGGTTACTGTAACTCACTGCTAACATACCCTCGCTAAGTAGCAAGGGTATAGCTAGCTTCAATTTCATTTTAATACTAGCTAGCTATACCCTTCGTACATAGAAAGGGTGCAGGGTATTGCTACTTAGTAAGGGTTTTTAAGGTGGAATCAATGGGTCTTTTAACTGGTAAAATGAATCAAATAATATTCTAAAATACTTAGATTTTTAAGTATTTAGCTAGTTAGTTAGTTTTCTGCGTTCATTGTAAGCCAGTTGGCTGGACAATGTTTGTATATTTCTGTGGAGAACTTTCATTCATCGTGGTCTTAAAAACTGTTTTAAATTCGGCTTTAGAAGTCTTAAATCTGAGACATTCGGGGAAAACAGCAAGAAACATCCCCTGAAGTCAGATTTCCAGCTGGAAATATTGGAACTTGCCTGCCTAGAACCGTAAGTTTTGAGTCCATAAAGGCTGTCAACATAGAATGTAGTGAATGTAGTGAAAGGTGCTTGGTGTGGGTTAGGCCCAAAGTTTGCTCAGTCCTGAAACCCCCCCCCTCCCGCTGTTCTGTCATTGTTTCCACCCGTCAACTCCGATGTGCTAACGACTTGTATGAAATGTGACCATTCACACAGGTGGAGCTGGAATTCCCTTTGAATAGGGTCCACTTGGACCTGACCTCGGTCCTGTCGACTCTGGCCCAGAACGCCGTCATCATGGAGACCCGAGGCCTGACGCGGTGCCTGCTGAGCGAGACCACAACCAAGTCTGGGGAAAAACAGACGGTTCTCAACACAGAGGGCATCAACATGCACGAAATCTTTAAGTACAACGATGTACGTCGACCGCATTCCCCACAACCTGTAACACACTTATTCCATAATTTATGCCACACTTTGACTCACTCTTGCACTGAATAACAAGAAATTCCACAGTAATCTAAGAAGCATGTGTCGAGGAATATATATGACTGAAAGAACCTGAAATTGCAGCTCAATCATATTGGTTTATTAGTGGCATGTTTTGTTATTGATTATCAATAATGTGATGTAAAGCTTAAACTTTTTCAGACATTTCTCTCCATGTATAGACAGATTGCATGTTATTGTTTACAACTGGAAATTGTACACATGCGCATAACGCTGAAGGGCGATGTGATGCTGCAGCATTAACTAAATTAAACCTGGAGATGTAGCATTAGTAATTTAGTGCAGTGAGTCACAACAAAGGCATAAATAATGCAGAAAAACCATTGTTCAAAACCACTCATTCTTCTATTTCCTCGCTCTACACCTGCTCTGCCGATGATCTGTCAGAGAGTTGGTGTGTGGGTCGCCTTTCTTTTTTTTTTTAATTGAACCTAAACACAACAAATTCCACAGCACATCTACATGTTAAGGTTGTCAAAGTCAAGTTAGCATAACTGATCTAGCTTGGCTAGCTTGGCTAGATCAGTTATGCTAGATTTAATTACTTTTTTTTAATTAAAATGTTGTGTTGACAATTAGTAGCAATGAACTGCATCCCTTTTTCTTTCATACACCATAATACATTTAATATTTAGCATGTTATGTTGATAACTTGTCAGCAAAACCCAATGGTAAGCTAGCACTGTTTTGCCCTCCAACAGGGCGATGGGTGCAGGGATCTTCAATGCATGACGTCACATTGCAACATGTCTATATTAATATTATAATCTGATTAGTTGTTGCATTTACATGTTTAGTCATCGTTCAAGACTTGATGAACACGGTTTAGCATTTGAACCTCAGCTGATATCCTCATGTTCCAGTTCCACCAGCTGAACAGAACTGATTTAAGTCCAACCTGATTGTTGGAATTAAATCAGGTTGTGACAACTAAACACATCTTTGCATGGAAGTGTTTAGTTGTTACATGATCAGCTTGTGTCTCCAGATCCTGGACATCAACAAACTGTACTCCAATGAGGTCCACGCCATGGCCAGCACCTACGGGATCGAAGTAGCTCTGAAAGTCATAGAGAAGGAGATCAAAGACGTCTTTGCAGTTTATGGTATACACACACCCACACACATGCATCTATGCTCTAACTCACACTGCATTACTACAGTGTTTAAAAAGTTCTAGAATTTATTTATTTCCTAGTCTGGATCAGGTATGATGGAATTAATTTGTTTTTATCTGACTTTTTTCATTCGTCCAAACATCCATTTGTCTATAATCTGACTCTCTTTTTCCCTCCTTTCTTCCTTCAATTCTTCCTTCCCTCCTTTTACCTTTCTTTCTCTTCTTCCTTCCTTTTTTCTTCTGTCTTTCTCTTTCCTATCGCCTTCTTTCCTTCCTTTCTGTGTTACTTCCTTTTGTATTCCTCCTTTCTATCATTCCTTGTTCCTTGCTTTTTGTCTTCTTCTTTGCCTTCCATACTATTGCATTCCTTCCTTTCTTTCTATTACCATCCTTCCTTCTTATTGCCTTCTTTTCTTTTTTGCCATATTTCTTTGTTTTGCAGATTTAATGTGTAAAGTCTGACCTCTACACCCACATCTGTTATATTTATCCTGAAAGAACCCCCAGTTATGTCTGGAAATTTGAGTGTAGAAAACTCTGTAGCGTTCAGCAAAACGTGCAGAACTCTTAGAGCTCCTGGCTCTCAGATTGTGACCAGGTATCTCTGACCTGCAGGAATTGCGGTTGACCCCAGGCATCTGTCGTTGGTGGCGGACTACATGTGTTTCGAAGGCGTGTACAAGCCGTTAAACCGACACGCCATCATGTCGAACTCTTCCCCTCTGCAGCAGATGACCTTTGAGACCAGCTTCAAGTTCCTCAAACAGGCCACGATGCTGGGTAAGAAATGGAGGGAAACAATTCAACTGTGGATCTCGAGTCTAATTTGATTTTTATACTTATGGGATGAAAATAGCTCCTGTCTTTGAGCATGTAAATGAGATTCCTCCAGCTTTGGTTCACTCGTTTCAACCACAGTGCATTCAGTATCATACAGTGGTTTACAGAAATCATTCTCAGTTTCTTTCTTAGTCATTGGTATCTGCTCTTTTTTTTTCTTTGTTCACTAACTGCTATTCATTCTTACTCAGGGTCACGTGATCAGCTAGTTTCTCCCTCGGCCTGCTTGGTTGTGGGGAAGGTGGTAAAAGGTGGAACAGGACTGTTTGAACTGAAGCAGCCTCTGCAGTAGGACGATCCGCTGGCAACTGTTTGCTGATCTCAATCCTGCAGCTGAAGTGCCATTTGTCTGGAATGCAGACAGGAATGTTATGTTCAGTAGGTTTTTTAAAGAGTACTTTGCAAACCAAATGTGCTGTTAGAAAAGGTTTGATGTGGAGATTAATGTAACCCATTAAAGCCTTTCAGTTTTTTACAGGATAATGTGTATGCCTTTAAGCATATATTGTATGATACAGTAAATAAGTAAAAAGTTCCTGTTCAAAACTTTTTAAACTGAGACTTTACTGTCATAAATAACAGAATTGTTTAGAAGGCAGCCTACATCTCCGTTGTTTCCTGTATCTAATGATGTACAAAGTGACAATAAATCTTAATTGTCTAGCGGTTTTGTGTGTGCAGGTTGGTTTGTAACTGTATCATGTACGGGTAATCTGACACAAAGCGGAAGTGATGGGTGTGTTGCCCTGTCGCTGATTGGGTGGCTGAGTCAGCGGCTCCTTGAAGAATGTTACAGATGGAGTCGGCTTCAGGCTAAACGCTGTCTGAGCTGGAGAGAAACTCATTTTATTTCACGGAATGGAGCTATGAAGAGTCACCGGAGTCCATGCGAGGGTAAGGACACTTTAAGTAACAGAATAAGGGAGCAAACTGTATGAGAAATAGGACAGTTATAAGAACATAAAGGCCCGTAGCGGGCGAGTTTCGTATAAGGTAATTATGGCTGCTGTAACCGAACAGCAGCTCATTTTAATGTGGCTGGATTAATGTCTAAACATTTTCAAAACGAGACCTTTTACCACCTCTTGACGCTGTGGTAAAAGAACTCAATATTCGAAAAATAGCTAGCTTCTGTTTTACTCGGATGAGAAAGGAAGACGTAAAGAAAATGAGCGTAATGTAGGATAATAATAGAGCGATAGCTAATGTCGTAAAACGCTCGGACAGACGGCAGGCTGCCAGTGGCAGCTGTCGCCGCTCTAACTTGCACGCGAGCCTCTCGCTATTTAAACTGAGCCCGAAACGCACCAAAACACCCGTTACAAACTGCGCCATTATGCTCCCCGAACAACAAGGAGTTTCCCCCCTGCCTGCTTATAGACCCGACGACACTGACGACTAATTCATAAAAAATTAGAGCCATTACGGAACTGCTTTCATTAGTATGTTACGGTCCGGAGTTATTTCATTAACAGAATCAGGCGGAGGCCTTTTACTTTGTTATCATCTTAGCCTTTTAAAAGTGGGCGACAAGATGAAGCTCGAGTTAGCATTCGGTTCAGGCCTTCAGTAAGGGGTTTTAAAATAGATATATTTTTATGATGCTAAACCTCATTTTTAGTTAAAATTGAATTTTTATGTTTTGTATACTTAGCCTATCTATGATTTATAGAAATCGTAACTTAAAGTAACGTTGTGTAGGTGCTATGGTTCTGAGCTTCAGAGATCGAAATTGGTGCAGAAATATATTTTTTTAATAAAATCAATGTGATTGTCGTTTTTGGGACAAGCACAATATCTGTTGTGCAGATCACAAGCTGCGTTTCAGCCTCCAGCCAGCCGGTTTGAGGCTGACGGAAATCAGATTACGGTTTCAGCTTTCATATTTTTCTCATACTGAACTTCAGTATAAGACTTCTAGAAAATTCAATGGCAAATTCTCCAGGCCCGGGTGAAACCATCCACAACTACCAGAGGCTAGAGCACGAATTAAGACAAAACTTATATTGAGTTTAAGATGCAAAATATTCTTATTACAGTTTTAGCTCCACCAATTTCAGATTCAGTTTTTGAAAAAAATCTCCTAGCACCTTTTTGCCACCCAGCTATTAATCTTAAGTAAAAATATTGGCCAATATTAATTGCATTTTAGGCAATAAAATATCTTTCTTTTGTAAAAAGTTAATTGAATTATTTGTTTATTTGCATGTTTAATGTATTTCTAATATTGTATAATAAAAGGCTTGAGTAGTTTAATGAAAAATCAGTAGAATAACTAACACAAGTTAGTTGTGTTAGTTGGAGAATAACTCCAACTCTGTGACTAACAGAGCTGTGACCTGTTAGTCACAGCTGTAAACTGGGTAAGTATTTTAATGCCTGAGATAAGATAATCATTACTGTTTCTCTGCTGTGTGTTCATGGACAGTCAACCCGAACAGATTGTGTAAGCTGACAATCATCTGATCCCAGACACTGGGGAAGCCAGAGGCAGGAAATTTATCCAACCACCAACCCTTTGAATTAGCTCACAGTAGCCATAGAAGCTCCTCTGTTCTGGTAGTCTGTGTGGACGAAGAGAAATACTGTGTGTGTGTGTCCAGGACAGGATGCCTGAGAGCCAGAGGCCTCCGAGCTTCAGCCGGGAGACCCAAGGTGATCGCTGGATCCACGGCGGATGACAACATGAAGGTTTTCTTCCTCTGTCCAGGACAGAGGTGATTACTACTCACCCATTCACATTGTGTCGGTGCCTGTGGCTGAGAACTCTTCTCTTTGGTGTGGAACATTAGAAAAAAAACAACTATTGTTGGCAGTGTCACTGGTCCTTGTATGTGGGTCAGTTAGACCCAAACAGGAAAATATGTTATTCCCATATTTTGCATGTCATCACACTTTCCTAAACCTGCACATTCAATTCATGCATGTTGGCATGACAACAGCAGAAATGTGGGTACAAGGGTAGAAAATGCAAAAATAAAAATGTCCTGACCAGTACTGTTTCCATCCATCATCTGATTTTTCCGTTTATCCAAGACTCGGTTGCTGGGACAACAGTTCCAGGAGGGAACCTACAGACATCCTGCTTACTTTGACTTTGTAATTTAATGCCTTGAAATTGGGCTTCTGTCTCTTTAAGAAGCTTCTGCTCTTTTAGAAGTCATCACAACATGGCTCCTCTATTAACGCTTTAACATTTTACCAGCGTTGTACTGTATTTTTCCCAAAATGCTGCATGCGTAGCCGCTCCCAGGTATAATTGGCTTGTTGCTCCGATGCCTGAATAAGACGCTGATGCTTCTGCATCAGCAGATAGAAACCTTAATAGGATCTCAGCTGCTGACCTGTAACTCAAATGCTCGACTCTGTAACGTCTCCAATGTGAAAGTCATCAGAAACATGAACGTACTTCCTGTCTGCTATCACTTTTCTTGTTTGTCTTTGGCTTAATTTTTTTAAGCCTAACTGTTTGATTTTGTTTTTCTCTTTACATTTCTCTACAGGCAGGGGTTGTTGGCATTTATGGCATTTATTGTTTTGGGTTTGCTGATTTTGGTGATATACTACCTGCTGCTGAGACAGACAAAGACAAAGGAACCATTTCAGTTTCATGTCAACTCTGCACATAAACAGGTGAGGTAAGCTCAACGGAGCGCACTGGAACCACTTCAAGCTTTTCATGACGAGAGTTGTCTGGGTTTTTAATCTGTTTTTCAAAAATACCTTTTTTTTTAATGTAAATATGAAGGAATTTTATTAGGCTTTCTATGAGAGTTTTCCAAAGTGCTCAAGTGCAGGTCAAGAATGATACAAATATGGCCCATCCAGCACAAGCAGACGGAGACCTTTTTATTATTATTTGTAATCAGTGTAAAATAATTTCCAACGTGATTTTCTCACATTGGAAAATGTCAATCACAACACTGACTATTCGTAATTACATAACTGATCTTTTATAATGAGTAGAACCGCGACTATCCTGAGGCTTTGACAGAAAAACCGACTTTGGTGTTTGGAAATCAGCTTTTATCCAATTTATCAAACTTGGCTCATTATAGCAAGTGTTTCGAAAGAAAGTGACCCAAATCCCATTTTCATAACTGAGAGTAAATTGGCTCAATTGCGTCAAAAAATAAAATCTAGTTGCCTCTCTTTCAGTAAAGCAACATCAGCAAAATCCTTCTTAAGTTTTGGATTAAAGATAAAGGTAATATTATCTATATAGCACATTTTCAGCAGCAAGGCAATACAAAGTGCTTTACATGATTTAAAAGGAAATACAAACCAAAGGAAAGAGCAAAAGAAGAAAAAATAATAATGTTGATCCAAAGTACATAAACTAGATACTCCTATTCAGGGTTGGTAGATAAGTATAAGTAAGTATCCTCTTACTTGAATAACAATCCCTTTCCTTGTTTTTTCATCATCTTGGCCTGGAAGTACTAAATAATTTTGGCCCATGCGACAAAAAGTTTGGACACCCCTGATTTCTATGACTCAACATTATAGCACAGGCAGGTACGGCATTCATCCATTTGACATGCTAACCAAGTTAGCTCAAATGTTTATTTAAAGGGAAAATGTAGCAGAAAAGCATCTTCTTAGAAAGAACATTTAGCAGCCAAAGAAAACTTGCTTTGTCTTTCTTGTTAGCTCATCGTTGGTTCACTCGTTGTACTGTACATCTGTGGTCAAGCCATTTTAAACCCTCTTTCTCGATGATGATGTCTTAAAGGGGCAGTACTATGTAAAATCAACGTTTCCCTCATCAAAAGCATACCTGCCTCAATTCCTTCATGCTTATTTAAGAAATCAAATATGCATGAAAGTCTCCATGGCAACCATTCAGCTTTGCAAAACACCTGTGCAACGACTGTGCTATTTTAGTATTATGTATTCTCCAATACATAATACTTCCCCTCTGCACCTTTAACAAATCAAATCATGCCAATATTTGATTTCTGTTTGAAGATGCAGTGGAAGTTATTGTTTATAGTTATTGTTGGGTGACAGTTAACTCGTGGCTAAATGACCCTTGTCTGTACGTCTATCAGTTGTCCTGTAATCTGCTGCTAAAATGGGGGTGTTGACATGAAGAGAGACGGCAATAAAAGGTCAACAGAACTGTTTCTGTATTTAAAATGTCATAAAACATACACAGAGCCAAAACCAGTTCAGCTCCTTCTAAACTTCACTCACTACTCCTTCACTTTCCTTCACACCAATGGAAACGTCAGCAAACACTAAAAACCATTAGCTTGAGCTCGTGACCTCACGTTTTACTGGCATGTGAAATCACAACAAACACAAAGTAAATAAAGTCAGATAGACGTTCCAGTTTTGCTACAGTTTGAGTTGTAATAAAACACACAAATGCAAAGCAAGTGAAGCATATTGTTTATCCTTCTGACACACGACACCTCCCAGGAGATGTCTTACGCCGCAGTATTCTGCAGGTTATGTAACAACAAAGCAGATACTTGTACAGGTTATAATGACGGACTCTTTGTTTGCCTGGCTTTGTTTCGCCCTGCAGCTGGTGCATGAGAATGCGCGGCGAGTTCTGGAGGGCCAGTGTCGCCCCGAAGGCAGCAGAAAGAAGCTGCTCACTCTGTTCCAGTCTGCCATCGGCTCCGTCCAGCCCTTCCTGTGGAGGGACCAGCCGCTTCCCGCCCAGCTCCTCCTCTACTCGCCGCCGTTTGGCTTCAAAGGGCTTAAAGGCGAAGTAGAGAACCTGCTAACGCTGGTGAATGAAAATACCATCTAGGGAGGTTTTACTGTTAACTCAGTAACAGTAACAACTTGCATGGTTTCAGTTGTTAGTGCAATACCTGAAGTTGCGTAGTAAGATTTAATCTGTTCACAAAACGCACTTCCTAGCAGGGGTGGGCACTCCTGGTCCTCGAGTGCCGGTCTCCTGCAACTTTTAGATGTGTCTCTACTTCAACACACCTGAGTCAAATAATGAGGTCATTAGCAGGACTCTGGAGAACCTGACTGCACTTGGGAGGTGATTCAGCTATTGGATTCAGATGTGTTGGACCAGGGAGACGTCTAAGAGTTGCAGGACACCGGCACTCGAGGACCAGGATTGCCCACCCTTGCTAAAGGAAGCTACAGATATCTGAGCATTAGTATCAGCTGATACAGAAAACCAATGCTGAACTGACTGAAAACATTTCCCTTTTTTAAAAAACACAGACATAAATGTACTAAATTATGCATTTATTTGTTAAATCTGCACAAGTGCAGCTCATTTAAATACACCAATGACTTCAGAAGCTTGATCTCCATGTAAAATCAAGTTCAATTAGGAGTAGAACAGCCAATGTAAAAATAAATTATAAAGAAACTGATTAAAAAACAGCAATAGGTCAAACATGTAAAAACTGAACTGCAACAAACCTTTTTTGAAATAGTTCATAAAGTACAATCACGGATTCTAGATATAATGCAAGACGGGATAGAATTGGACTGAATAGATCTGCTCTTATTGATCAGGCACATGGTCACCCATACCTGGTCCAGAGTTTGTTTTTTTCAATATTGAGGCAAATACAGATAATATCAGATCGGTATATCTCTGGTGAAAATGTCAACTACTGAGGAGGACAGGCACGTTAAAAAGCAAAACCTCACCAGAAACCAAACAACCGACATGCGTCTCTGCTATTGGTTGATTGGGTCATCTTGGGTTTTGCTGTCTGCATCCTCAGTGGATTCTGGTTAAAGCCACAAAGTCTCTCAGAACGTTGGAACTGATCAGCTCTCTGTGCTTCCAGCTGCCAGCGGCCCACCCTGACCCTGCACCAGAGGAGGCTTCTGGGAAGTGTCGCCGCTGTGTGGTGGTGGGGAACGGGGGCGTGCTGAAGGGCCTGGAGCTCGGTCAGCAGATCGACCGATTCCACACCGTAATCAGGTCAGGCTTCGCATTCGCTTCTGGTAGTTCTGCAGAGTGACTGGAACTGCGCTCAGACTGAACCCTGCTGGTTTTTGTTTCCTGTGGCAGTTAGGGCTATTAATTGATTATTGCAAATAACCGTCAACTAATTTAGTAATACGTTCATTATCTGGAGAATACAGACTAAAACAAAAAGGCCATTTGCTGAAAAAAAACACAGAGCAGTAATTAAATCAAAAACATTTAGCATTTAAGATTTAGAAAAAAACTATTTTTTGTAAAAAAAAATAAAAAAAAGTGCTATTAAGCTACTTTTGCTATATTGTAATGATGTTTAGTTGAGCAAACTTGTCACATTAATAGAAGTATAAAATGATCAAGTGCACACCAAAGGAATGCTGTGGTATTGCATTTTATGCAATAAAATGTTTACTACTTCAAAAAGAATTTAAGTAGTTTAGTTGCATCGTTTAATGTATAATAAATGTGGTTAAATAAAAAATTAGCACATTTTTCGTCTGATTAATCGATTAATCGTCAGAATAATAGATCAATCAAATAATCATTAGTTACGCCTCTAATGGTAACAAACTCCAATCTTGCTCCTGTTTTAGGTAATGTTTTGACTTTCTTCTCCTCTCTCTGTGTCTGTCAGGTTGAACAGCGGCCCTCTGGGAAAGTACACGGGCGACGTGGGGAATCGAACCAGCATCAGGATGAGTTATCCTGAGGGCACGCCCATCCACTGGACGGACACAGACCCTCATTCTGTGTTCGTGGCCGTGATCTACAAAGGCGTTGACATCAACTGGATCTCAGCTATGATCAGGAAGCTCGGCGTGGTGAGTGGCTGGAGCGTTAGCTTCACCATCATCGTTTTCTTGTTCTCTGTTGTGAGCCAGCAAGATAAAATCTGTATTTTTTTCATATTTATCTGCTGTAAATCTGACCGATAAACATTTGGTTTGGTTAGATAAATAATTCAACATAGGCATTATTTATTTATTTTTTTCCTTTTTTCTTTTTCCCCAGTCATATAAGTTCTGGCACGTCTAACGTAGATCTGCAAGAGGTTTTTGAGTGTTCTATAGTGCTTCCCCAAACTGAATAAGTTTTGTCTTTGAGCCGACCCAGTCGTGTGATGTTTTGCCGACGTGCGACGAGGACAGCTTTTCCTCTTTAGCGATTAAAGTCCTGCTTTGTGTTGCAGATGTTTTGGGACAGGTTCTTCTTCTGGAAGAGGGTTCCACAGGAAATTCCTTTAGATCCCTCAAGGTTCCGACTTCTGAATCCCGACATCATCAGGCATACTGCCTCGGACTTCCTGGAATACCCTGAGCCCAGGTGGCGTCTGTGGGGCTGGGACCAGGTACGGCTCAGTTCAAACCATTACCTGAGGAATCAGGGTGGAGGAGAAACGGGACAACAATTAGACAATTGGATTTGTTTGTTTTTTTAAATGGCTCTAGAACGTTCTGAAAATAAAAGCTTAAGGTGATCAAAACATTAATGGTAGCATCTGATCCACTCAGGATTGCCAGCTGTAGGTGGGTGAAGCTCTTCAATCTGATGTTCAAAGAGAAAGTTAGAGTGCAGTTTTGTTTTAAGAGGAGGTTTTAGATGTACCATTCTAAAACTGCAAAGATTAAATTGAAAGGCATCGTCTGTCTTAACATTTTGTCTCTGCAAACTCGTGCTTTCTTTTTAAATGAAGACGTATCGCCCCCTTGTGTTATGATTTGTGAACTGCGGCATTTAAATCAAAGTCAGTGCGCACAGAAATGATGTCACTCATTCCTGGCCTCTTCTAGCAGACAGGGAAAACAAAGTGAGCTCAGTCAAAGAAATTACATCAAGAATGATTCAAAGGTGCTGCTAAAAGCCAAATTTCTCTTGATTTTAAGTTACAGTATTTTAGCAAATTATTGACATGGTGAGACACACGAACACAATGTAGTTTTCATTTAACTTTATCTCCAAATGTAATATTTGGACCGCAACTAACATTTTTTTAGTAATCGATTATTCTAACAACCGAATAGTTGGACAGAAAAAAAGGTTTTTTGGATTTTTCATTTATCCAGATAAGCATTTTTACACACTATTAAGTATATGAATTAAGAGAATATTTTATTGCCTAAAATGCAATGACGTAGAATTCCTCTTGTGAATGTTTGATGATTTCTAGCAGTTTATTTTATCTTGAATGCAGTGTATATATTTGAGTAGTTTAACAATTAATTGATTACAAAATTAGTTGAGAATTTTTTACAGTAGTCGATTAATCACGATTAATCATTTCAAGCCTAATGTTATGCTTTTGTAAAATTCCCCAAAAGGCCATTTAAAGGTGATAAATTATAAATTGTGGAGGAAATCCTGTCTTCAGCTCTATGTCCTCCTGCTGCAGAACATCAAGTATTTAAAGTTAAACCTGAAACAGACCTTTAGTTTTTCACTACAAAGGAGTTGTGGCTTATGCACATGATTACATACATACATCAGTGTCAGAGCTACTAGTGATAAACCCATAAAGATAATTCACTAGAGTTGAGGTCAGTTCTGTAAATCATGTTTCACATTTTTAATTAGAGTGTACATAAAGTTGGCTAAAACATGAAGAATCTTAATTTCCTCGCAGAATGTACCGACACTGGGCGTGACTGCACTGAGCTTAGCCAGCCTGCTGTGTGATGAGGTCAGCCTGGCGGGATTCGGCTACAACCTGTCCCAGCAGGGGGCGCCGCTGCACTACTACGACAGCCTCCCCGTGAGCCTCATGCAGCAGCAGAACATGCACAACGTGGACAAAGAAACTCAGTTCCTGCACAGACTGGTGAGAGAGGGAGTTGTTAGCGACCTGACTGGAGGAATCCACTGCTCCTTCTGCTCCAGCTGACCCCATCCTGCAGCTGACCCCATCCTGCAGCTGGCCCCATCCTGCACATGACCCCATCCTGCAGGTATTTCACTGCACTACAATCTCTGCTTTTTAAACTTTACTGAAATGCACGAGGAACGGTCAAAGAACTAAGAGATTTTATGCTATTATGGTAATAATTTATACTTCAGTTTCAGATCTCCTGACAGATATTTGAAGCTGGCTTCAGATATTTTATTTTTATGTTGTGAAAGGTGTTCATTCAAATTTTGTCATTTTCAGGTGTTTGAGAACTCGCATGAAAGGTTTTATTTTGTTTTTAATAAGCAGAGTTATTTGTTACTGTCATTTCAACTAAAACAATGTTTTTGGTGTATGAAAGCAGTTTGCGTTGATTTCACAAAGAAATAAAATGTGTAGAAGAATACTAGTCGTGTGTGCTTCTCTGGTTTATTTGTCCTAAACCAACTGGATTCTTTTTTTGTTTGGTTCCTGTACATTTAATTCATGTGTTTGAGTAATGGACATCCAAAATGCACCCACTGGTTAACCACCACCACAACCAGTCGAATGTAAATTTTCATGGATTTAATGATTTTCAATATAAAACAAAGACCTCTAAAGTTTTAGCTTAAGCTCAGCTAGATAGTCCACCCATCTAGCTGAGCTAAAGGCTAAATGGCCAGATTTAACAGATTCAACATCATTAAAAAAATTTACAGTTTCCTCCTTCGTAAAAATTTTTAAAAATACAAACCTTAACCACAGAACCATATATAGGCAAAAATTACAACCACATTTTTGCTAAAGTTATTCATAAGGTTCAAGTAGTACCTTAATCCAAAGTTCCAATTTTCCACATAGCATTGGGACCTGGAATTGCTTTGTTTTCTCATCTGAATGAATGAATGAATGAAGCTCGGTGGATCTTGTCTTGATTTCATCAAGACAAGATGGCAGTAGCTCAATATAAAGTGATTTAATACTCTTTTAATTGTAATTTGGACATCATCTGTGCAGCTATGCAAGGAGAAGTGACGCTTTCTAAAAGTAGAGCGGAGGGAAGCATTTATATTACAAATGGTCTGTGGCCAAGAATCCAGCCCTGAGGCATTTCAGAAAAAAAACTGAAGTTATCTAGTAATATAAATAATCAACAGAAGAGCGAATGGAGTAAAAAGTGGAAATGGACACCTTTTTTTCTGGGAGAAATGGTTCAACATTAAAATCACGTACAAGCAGTAACTACCAGCATATCTCAGATCCAGTGGAGTTTTAGAGATTTACAGAATTTAGGTACATGCTAATTCACACCTCAACCAGTGTATGACCTACAGTTTATACCACTACTGTGTAACATCAGGTTACAACACCTGTGGTGTCCAGCAGCTAACAAATCTCACTGCTTCTTCAGTCAAAAATAGCTAATGACCTGGTGATACAATCTGTTCACATTGCACAAGATGTGGAGTCGTTTGCACACAGGCCAGGACACTCCTGGTTAAATATTAGCTTTAACGAGTTTCTGGGCAACACGCTGTCCCAGGGACAGCCCAGGCCTTTGTAGTACTGTCTCTGTAACTGGGCAGTAAATTCCCAGTGGAGATAAGAGTGTAGCAATAAATAGCTGCATATGGTTTGGCACTAAGATGGATGAGGTTTTAGTGTGCTACATTTCCCAGAAATAAAATATTTTTGCTGCATCTGTACAGCATAAAACAAACCCCCACTGGAAAATTTATTTCACAAAACATGCAAATACAACAAGAGGAAAAAATGGAAGTACTTGAATGAGATATGACGTTCCTATATGCCTCGTGTGACGTCATTAGTGGTACTGCACATGCAAGTGGCAGCTGGTTTTAGGGAGGGTAGATCTTACCTTCAGTAAATATGAATATGCTGGAGAACAGGAAAAAACAGTTAACCAGGACGTGTTAATCTATATTTAGCACGTCCTATCATAACTCAGTCATAACTGAGGATGGCTTTGAGTGTTAGTAACTTTAAGATGAGAAAGTCGTCGGTTGAAGTCGTCCGTCTTTAACGCCACAAGATTAAGCGACTGGGGTTTTCAAAATAAACGAACGAATTATATCGTTGAGGCTACAAAGCCGCACTGTAAACAAAAATGAAATTAAGCAGCAGGCAAAACTGCTGCTTAATTTATTCTTTTATGGTTTGAGTTGAAAATTGTGCATTGTAACTCGTTCGTTCTTCACTTTTAGCTTCAGGTCAGTGTTGTGTCCTTTACTTTGAAGGGCAACCCGGAAGTTGCGTTCACGAACGGAGCAGCTCCAGCGTCAGGTGTTCGTGGCGGAGAGCCTGAAGCGGCGGCGAACTTCATTGAGTAACAGGTAAGAAATGTCTGACTTCTGCTGCTGAACTGTCACCGTGGTACCGCTAGTTACTTCTAGTAACAAAGCACACTAGAAGTTTCCTCCATCTGAAGGAGCACTCCGAAATGAAATTGGCAAAATATTTAATTAAATTTCAGGTTGAACAGTGTGAAGTTTTAAAGGTGTTTCAAACACCTATCGGCTTTAAAGCAGCGGTTTGTATTAAGTGTTGTTTACTCGTATGGCTCGCGTGACTTTCTCTGTTTTAATTGTTCCGCGTGAAGTTTGGTCTGTAATTTGTGTTTTATTTTATGTTACGAGTGCATAAAGTGGAGCAAAACGAACAGTTTCCATTCTCTGGTTAAGCAGCTTTTCGAAGAAAAAAAAAGCTTAGTTTTTCTAAACATATATTTTTCATTCATTTTTGACTGTAGTTAAACGCATTTGTGCAATGTTTTTTTCCACTTAAGTACACGTGAGAGTTTGGTTGGGTCCTCGTGCAGGTGAGTTGACAGCTGCACGACAGCTGCACGAGTGGTTTATTGGAACCACTACCGCGCGCCTTCAGGTGAAATTTATCATGTCTCTTATAGGCAAAGATCAGGAAACGTAAGGCGGAGCTCTATTGATATG
Source organism: Brachyrhaphis roseni (assembly GCA_903066815.1). Lineage (NCBI taxonomy): Eukaryota > Metazoa > Chordata > Actinopteri > Cyprinodontiformes > Poeciliidae > Brachyrhaphis > Brachyrhaphis roseni. The sequence goes on from CAEFZY010046854.1 coordinate 59,528, forward strand.
AATGGGTGGAGCAGGCATAACAAATAATTCACAAGAAGACGGGCAGCAAGCTGAAAGCACATTATAACATGCTGGACCAGTAACATAAGCCCACTGTGGCACAAAAAAACCCCTCCAAGAAATATGTTTGCTTTTTCTACGTTTTCCCTTCCTGTCAGAACGGCCAATTCCTGAGAGGTCACGTGACCTCTCAGGAAACCCTTGTTTTTGTTTTTTATAAAGCCTTTAATGTGGCTTTTTTTTTTTTTTTTTACCAGAATCTTAAAGAAGTCTTAATTTGTTAATTCTTCCTTTACAATAACCGACCAAATACATACAATGAAATGAAAACAAAATCAGGTTTTTGGTGCCATTTAAAAGACTGCTGGGAAAAAAAGTGGAAAGAAATAAAAAAGCTTGAAAATAAATGTGAAAAAAAATCTAAGTGGTAAATAAAATAAGAAAAGTAATAATCATAAATAATTTGAAATATTTCAACCAAACAAATTGACTTGCAGTTTGTATTGCAATTAGTTTAATTAGTTTACTAAAACGTGATCTCTTCCAGGGGCAGAAAGTGGAATATGGAAAGTGTGCATCAGTCACATAAACAGAAAGTACTAGCAAGCTGGAATATGCCAAAAATAATATCGTACAAAAATTGTTGTGTTGTTTTTGAGATCATTTGGAGCCCATTTTGAAATGTAACATCTTTTCATCATCTCACAACAGCTTCCCTATCTCTGCTTCAAAGGAGCTTCCCCAAAGCATGATGCTGCCACCACCATGCTCCACTGTGGGCACTTCGTATTCAGGAAGTGCCCACAGTGAAGTGCAGTTTTTACCAGACATCATTTTTGTAAAGAACCATAAATATTATGGGGATATTTAAGGAGTTTCTGCTTGAGCTTAAGAAAATAAAGGAATAGGATATCGAGCAACCCAGCAGGGGGTTTGGGGCCCACTCCACTTCACCTTTCACCTACTTGATAATCCAGCCTTGCACACGGCGGTGAAATGATTTCTTCAATTTTTATCTCTTATTCTCATTCCCATCAGCTGACTGTTTAATGAAAATCCATAAAAATTGACCAATGATTGATTGTACATAATGTTCCAGACCTGACCTGGACTTTTCTTTATTTTTTTAACTTCATTATTCTACATTTACATTTTACCTAAACACAAACCATCTGTGTTTAGGTGATTTGGAAATCAGTATTTATTTTAATATTTAAATAATCAGATTTATCATTGGTTGAGATGATTTGCAGCTTTTCTTTCGTTTCTGAGGAGGACCAAAGGGACAGCTTCAAATTTTACAAATTAGACGAATGAATGGAGTTTGTTATGCAACAAGTTTTAATGTCCTCTGCAGCCGTTCCACTTTGAACAGCTTTTATCTCGGCCCATGTAATCATCTCAGCTGACCATGCAGGGGGGTCATAGGCCACTGAGGCAGAGGTGAGACCACTGAGCTGCTCCTTCTTCCCACTTTTCGACACACTCTGTGGGAAACTTTCGTTCACTCCAGTGGTGTTTTAATTGAACAGAACTGTAAGCGCTAAACAAGTGTTTTATGAGCTTCTATAAAAGTAAGAAAGTAGTAGAAGTTGCTTCTCTCTTGTCTCTTTCCCTATCTTGCTCATTGACCGTCTCAAAGGCCAAATGTAAACAATCAGGCCGACTGTCTTGGAGCCGTGGGCCTATCAGAGAGCTTCCTGATGCCTGTGTGATGTGTGATTGGAGGGCTAGCTCTGGCTAACCATGTATTAACAGGTCTCTGTGGGTTTTTAGTGTCACTTCCTCCTCGTGGCCTCAGCAGCAGCAACAGCGTTTCTGGGATCGTTGTCTGTGGATGATCAGCAGAGATTAAACATCTGCTGCTTTCTGTTCCAGGTTAGTGGCAAACATTGGATAGAACGATACAGAGTTGTACTTTTGGTAAGTAGATAAAGATTCCTGTTTTGTCTTCTTTTCCTTATGTACTTGTTTTTCCATTTTATGTATCATTTTCTAGTTTTAGTAGTCCGTGAAATCGGTTTAGTTCTTTAACTTTTAAAGTCTACTGACCAGTCACTTTGTATTTTAATGCTTAAAGCAGAGTTGAGTTTCTCCTGTTATATTGTCCATATTTCTGTATAGTGAGTGGTCCAGTCTGGGTTTGTTTGGCCGTTTCTAAGCCTCTGTCATGTTCAGTAACAACATGCCTGAGAACTTTGTGTGTTCTTGCTGAAGGAGAAACAGTGAAACCGAATACACAGCTCCTCCTTGGACGATTACAGAGTAAAGAGCATTAAGGGGAATATTGCCTTCAAGCCAAAGCAATGTTCTTCAATTCTGCACATTCAGGTTTTCTTTTTGTCATTCATCTTTAAAATGAGCTCTCTATTGTTTCCTCAACAACAATACGACTCAGTTTTTACCACGGTCTTCACTAAACAGCTCCTTTGACTCCAAAAGCCACATGGACTCAGTTGTTTACCAACAATGCTTATTAAATGAATGAGTTATTAAACGATACAGGTGTACCTATCAGAATGTTGTAGCATATTTACAATCTGTAGTCTTTTGATGTGTTCAAATTCCTTCGATGGCGATGTGACGAAGGTTCCTCAGAATGTGTCCCCTCTTTTCCCGTATTTAAAGGATAGGAAAAGGCACTCTGTCCCAAGACTCACTGAAAACTGAACAGGAGATTTTTGTTCTTGTGCAACAGAGGAGCACACCTTTAAATAGAAGTATATCCAAATGTTAGCTTTAACACCTTAAACTAGGTTGTGTTATGTTTTTTGCCATTTTGGAAAGACTTGTTTTTTAATACAACGTTCTTAAAAAAAAGAGCTAATAAAAAAAAACGCACGATTTCGAGCTCCATTTTCAGTAGCTCATATTTAGCACCGCCATGGTTGCTAGGCGACGAGACATGCACCGAGGTAATGATGGGACCGCCCAATCTGACCGCCACTAATTCTTGGTCTTCAACAATTCCACTGAACTCTGATCCAGAACTCCACGGCATTCTGGGGAATGTAGACAGAGGAAACGCTATAGCTTCTCAACTTCTCACCACTAGCTAAGCAAGGTGAGCAGCATCAACTAACCCACTTACTCTTTGGTTACCTAGCAACAACCTGTTGAGCAACTTGCGCAGCAGCAGCTTCAGGTTTTGCCACCGAGCCTCAAAACTTCCAATAATTATGATAATTGCATCTGAGGTCATTTGTGTTCATTTCCTGGCCCAATGCCATGAACTTGAACCCAATTAAATCAAGCGTAATTTTTTCCCCCCCTCGCTTTCTTACCTGTAGTGAAGCAATCAGGCTCCACCCTGTTAATCTGAGAGTCTGTTCCCTACGCATTATGATGGGTGGGTTGATTCCACCTCCACCGGCTTAACCTGAAATTCTGTTAAGGATGTGATATAAGATGACAGTGGAGCTCTTTGATTTAAATTTTACTGATTACTAACTCATCTGTGCTGAATACCATCTGACCTTCCAGACTGAAAAAAAATCCATGTTGATACATATAACCTTCTTCCAAGTACTTATAGGGTAAATAAGGCAGGAGCTGCTAATTAGATGCACTTTGTCAGCTGATCACATATGACCGCCTATGTAAAAGCAAGACAGCTCTGTCATTGATTCTGAGGTGGTGGGAAGACTCACATCTGCAAATCAACACCTCAAAAACGAAGCGCACGGCTGTTTATGTCAGAAGAGGAATCCCAACTCCAGAGTCCACCATAATTAATGGGTAAACCCTTGAACAGGTGGAGTCTTATAAATAACTTGGGACAATCATTGATGCAAAGCTAACGTTCAAACAGTGTCAATATGAGTTCAGGAAGAGAAATCGGCACCTTTATTTCCTATGGAGGCTGTCTCCTTTTTACAGGAAATACACAGGGATGACTGAAGAGTCGGTTTTAAGATTCCGGATGTAAAGACTGACTATTACTCAAACAGTTTTATCCTGGCATGCCGAGGTGCCACAAGGGTTAAGTACAACCCACTTAAGGAGACCTTAGGCCTCGACATGACTGTCGAGGGTTCGAATCCCGTCCTGCTGAGCTTTGCTGCATGTCTTTCCTCTCTGTCATTACCTACTTTCCTGTCTGAGCACTTTCAAATAAAGCCCACTAGAACCAAAAAAAAAAAAAACCTTTAAAAAAACAAACAGTTTTATCCTGAATCCTTTCTAGATAACAAAGTCAGGAAAAAGTTTTAGTTAAGAACAAAAAAATAGCGGGATAGGAAAGTACAGGGTTTCTCCCAGTGGCTATAAGCCTGGCAGGCCACCAGGCTTTACTTGTGTCCACACCAGGCTAAGCATTGTTTATTTATTTTAGTTTGTTTTAATGTTTTCCTCTTTTTTAAGACTTTATAGTTGGCGTGCAGGTTTTAATCTTACAATAACACATACTTATCAAGTGATATTTTCAAATTTCCTGCCAACTTGAAATATTTTTAATTAAAAAAAAATGGCGGTCATCCAGCGACTTACCACTGGCTTTAGAACGTTTTCTGGAGGAAACCCTGGAAGTAGTTCAGCTATGCTAGCTTGACTTTGACAACTTAACATGTACAGTTTATGTGCTGCATAATTCAGTGTTTCGGTGCAGTTGAAAAGCCAGAAATATAGGTCGACCTAAATACCAACTCTCTGACAGTAACTCAGTAACTGAGGTGTTTAAATGAGCTAATTAACCACAGCTGTGTTCAGATGATCACTTATTAATAACAGCAAAATAAACATGAAGCCTGAAAATATGAAACTGTGACGGACTAAATGTTCTGTTCGTTGTGTGAGAAATGTTTTTCCAGTCCCACAGCAACATGCTGAGCCAGGAGTTCCTAGAGAAGATGAAGTCCTTAGACCTGGAAGACGTGAGCCAGTACATCACGAGCATCTCCACCCCCCTGTTGGTCAGCATGGGAGCAGTGGCCGCTGCCACCACCTACTACCTGGCTACGCGACCCAAAGCCCTCCCACCGCTCTGGGACCTGCACACACAGTCAGTCGAGGTTCCGGTGAGTTCAAGTCCAAGGGGAAAATTATCACACTTGTATGGAAAAGTGAAGGTTGGACAGACTCAAGAACAAGCCAGGAATATTATTTTATTTTTTTCAAATGACATGGATAAGTTGTTGTGTACTACAAAATAAAGTTTAATACCAAATATAATTCAGTTCAGCTGTTTACATGGCATCAACTCATAACAAATGTCACCTCAAGGTTTCTTTACAAGACGCCTTGAACAAACTGGAATGTGTCAGACATTCTCATTCCTGGATAAATGTTTCCACCTCTGGGGAAAAAGAAAAGATTTTTCCTAAAGATGTGAGCAATCTGAGAAAATTAATCTCTCTATTGCTGGAAAAATCTACTTACAGTTTACTGAAGACAGATGACGAAACTGTGACAAAGGCTGAATAGTCTGGTCTTGTACAGTTCAAGGACTCCAAAGTGCTTCAAACTATCATTCACACACTGGTGGAGCTACATTGTAGCCACATGATCCCTCACAAAAACAAGCTGAATTACATCCTAGAAAAAAGCCATCTTCAGTGCCTGAAATCTCTTTTATTAGCTTTCATAACATGTGTTGTGTTTTTCAGGGCAGTGATTTTGTGCGTTGCTCAGTGCTTCAGAAAGAGGATAGTTACCTGACTCACGTCTATGAAGACGCCAGAACTATGTACGAGTCTTTCATCAGGGGAGCAAGAGTCTCCAGTAAGTGAGATGATGAAGAGCTAAAGCTTTAACCTGGGACATGCCCTCTGACCCACAGCACAGTTTTCATTTAGGTTTAAGTTTATCAGATCTTCAATCTCTTGATTATTTCATTTTTACAGTTTTGAAGTAGAAATGAATGTTTTGCAGGTATAAAGCCCTCCTCAAGCTGTCTCTTGTTGTTTTTTTTTCTTCCTCACACTTTGACCCTTCACCTCTCCTCTCTCCTCCCAGATAACGGTCCCTGTTTGGGCTTCAGGAAACCAAAACAGCCGTATGAGTGGATGTCTTACAAAGAGGTGCCTGTTGCACTGCAAAAACACAAAATCTTTTTTTGTTTACTTTCTAGAGCAAATATGTTATTATATGTCATTTAATTCAAAATTAACTCAGGAGTAGTAAGATATAGGAATCAATAATTCCTTAATATTGATGACAAAGTACGAATTATAAGTGAAATAATGTCATTGATTAAAAAGCTATGTTTTTTTAATCAATTTTTAATCAATTTTAATGCTTTGATTAAAAAGCCATGCTTTTTAATTGATTATAAAGGCATGCTTTTTAATCAATGTTAAGAAACTTAAAACAAACTCCTGTTTCTTACCGGAAAGTTACTTTTACGTTAGTTTCTACTAATTTAGTGTATCAGCTTATCTGTGCTACCTTAAGATACCCTGTGTGTGTGTGTGTGTGTGGGGGGGTGGGTGTGTGTGTGTGTGTGTGTTTGGTAGGTAATGAAACGAGCAGAAAATCTGGGTTCTGCGTTTCTTCACAAAGGACATTCAAAAACCACCAACCCCCACATTGGTATTTTCTCTCAGAACAGACCAGAGGTACAAACTTTTCTCTTTATCCTTCAATTTGTTTCTTTTGTTGCTTTTTTTTTTGGGCAGAATTCCAATCTAACATTAAATATGTTTTGTTCTCTTTTGACGCTGTAATGTGTGTGTGTGTCTAGTGGACCATCAGTGAGCTGGCGTGCTACACCTACTCCCTGGTGTCCGTCCCTCTTTATGACACGCTGGGAACAGAGGCCATTTCCTACATCATAGACAAAGGTGAAACCCTGCAACAGCAGAATGTTTGGCTAAATTATTCACATCCTTTCAGTTTTTTTTCACATTCAAATGAGTTACAACCACAAACCTCAATGTATGTTATATGGACACCAACACAACTAGGATCTAACTGTAAAGTATGTATATATATATATATATATATATACATATATATATATATATATATTTTAGTTTGTTGTAATCTAATCAGTTTTTATGCTAATGAATCAAACATTTCAAAATCTAACATACGGTAATATAATTCCAGACTGACTGGTCGTATACCCTAAAAGACCTGGGGCTCAAATTGTATTGACAGGTTGGCTTAGAGAGGCTAAATGGAAATGGAGATCACCTATTTTTATTCGTAAATGTAAAAAAAAAAAACAATTATCATTTCACATCCACTTCACTGTAACATGAATCATATTTTGGTGTATCACAAAACATTTCAAAGCTTATAACCCCATCTGAGCTGTGATATAATATAATATAATGTAATATAATATAATATAATATAATATAATATAATCCCCATTATAAATCATTTCATATTTGTGTTATTAAAAGCCCATTGGTCAGATAGATATATGAAGTACAATTTTATTGGCCATTTTTTCTGAGCATATGACAATAAAGTTATTTTATTATTCCTAAACATACACAGTTCTGATGCCAATCAGACCACATGTCCCATAATGCACCAGCAGCTACTCAAGCTTGGCCTGTGGGAAGTCAGATCCACTAAGTGTTGCCAGTAATTGATCAACCAGGTCACCCCAACCCAACTGTGTTCTCTAATGCACACATTTCTGATAACCGTACAGTTTATACTGGACTTTATAAAAATACTTACTGATGTGCACCAAAATGAATGGCGTAAGATTCATTTTTGCTGAGAAATTATAGCAAGCCTGACATAAGGGATAGAGAAAATTAAATATCTATATATTTTTTTTAATCATCATATAACAGGTTCTTCCCCAGAGTATCATAAGCCTGGGCCACCAGGCTTTACTTATGCCCCCACCAGACTAAGCATTGTTTATTTATTTTAGTTTTTCTAATGATTGTCTTTATAGTCAGTGTTTAGGTAATTATCAAGTGACATTTTCAAACTTTCTCTCAATTTAAAAATTTTTTTTAAACACTGTGGCTGGCTGGATAACTGCCCTACCGCCCCATGCACTGGGCTTAGCATGTTTTCTGGAAGAAACCCTGTATAAAATTCCAAGAAAATCAACTGAAGTGTGTGTTTGTAACATGGAAAGATGTGAAATATTTTTGCAAGGCAGTGTAACTGGTGACGTAATAAATTTATGAGCTGGTAATTATGGCATTTGAATGAGCAGTGACGTTCATTATGTATGAACAGGTCAGTTGGGCGGCTTGCTGTTCACTGAGTTGTGTTGTCCTACAAAGAACTGAGTCAGTGACCTTGTAATATTCTCTAAGTGTTGGTGCTCAGATTGCTCCGTAATCTGCAGGCTTCATGAACAAGTCAGTCATCTGTCAGTGTGTCACCTTATCAGTCATTTATTTCACACACACACATTCAGGTACTCTTAACAATTTCCTGTCCTTCAACTGCCTATCAACCCGGCTCAGTCATATCATTTTATGAGCCTCAAAAGAAGCATTTGAGAGGCTGACAGAGACGTAAAAATAGAAATTAGAAGATTTTACAAAGGACATAAACTCTTTTAACATTTTCGATCTCTAATTGACATAGTGTTACACCTGAAAACAAGGATAATTTACTGTATTCCTGTTTAATTTCTAACAGCATATACAGTATTAATGTGTGAAGTCTGACATATTTAGATGTATCCTCTGCACTCTTCTCACCATTTATTTATTGTTTATTCCACTCCACGTCATATCTGCCTATTTCTCAAGAGTCTTCTGGCTCTTGTCTCTTTGCTTTTGATTATTATTGACACAGTGAACAGCAACAATAACAACAACAGGAGGGGAATTTGCTGGAGACGGGAGATTTTTGGAAAGCGAGAGGTGTAAGAAGGCTCGAGAGAGAGCCTGCTGTGAACCACATCCAGCATCAATTATTCAGCTTTCTGTTGCTTTGTACAAACAGGATTTCTGTCAGAGAGGGGGACATACCAAAACACACACAGAGCGCTGAAGGTAGCAGACAGCCAGGTGTGTGAAGTGTTTTAAAGACAGCCAGGTGTGTGAAGTGTTTTAAGAAGAACAGGTGAGAGGAAACCTTTGTGCTGATTGGCAGGCTGATCAACATGTAGATATGATCAAATTCATATCTTGCAGCGAGGAAACATTGTAAATTTTCTATTAATGCAGAGTCAGTTTGCAAGGGTCACAGAGGTCAGAGCGAGGATCAGCTGGACGGCAGAAATATTCAACTGAATTCACAATTTAGTGAGCTCTTAAAACAAATCTGACTGCTGTCAGATTTGTTTAGAAATCTTGTTTTAATCAGAAAACAAGATTTCTAAGGTTTAAAATAGTGGCAGATAGAGGGGCTGAAGAAAAACGTGACTGAATATGTGTGAAGATAGTAATTTATTCCTGTAATTTGCATGACTGATGACATCACTGAGTAGAAACTACTATCAGAGAAATAGAGAAGTAAACATATTTGTGCAGTTTTATTCATTTTTGTTCATGAGTATTCACTAAATTCATACAAGTCAAGACAACACTGTACTCTAATTTTTACTTATAGTATTTTTAGAAGAGTTTTTCATTTCATCCATATTCTGAACCGAATTAGTTAGAATTTACCCAGACTTTTTTTTTTCTTTTGTTGGGTTTATTGTTTATTTCATTTACAAAACTGAACATTAATGTATCAGATACCTGTGATCTCTTACTCGACAGTCTTTAAACCTTGAGTCTGTTTGTTTGGACAGGAAATGATGACATAAGTTAGTTATTAGTTAAGTAAATCACTTTAAGCTGCCTTACTGCTGAAAATGGGCTACCTTACCTTATCTAAGTTCAGAAATGTGCAGTTCTGGTACGTTCCAATTCCCAGACAACCACAGGACTCTTGAAACAACCTAATGCCATGCAACATTCAGAAAATTCAGAATTAAAGTTTTAGCTTTTCTTGTTGTAGTGGTCATTTCCTCCATCAGTCTAACTAGCTCTAGTCTTACCGTTCCACCTCGGCCTCCTGCAGGCTGTTTGGCAGCGGATCACCACTTCTGCTAAGTAAACTATAATCTGAATCTTTATCAGCAAAGTTTAAATCAGTCCATCTTCTTTATGGCGTATTATGTTAGACAGACGGTGAACCATTGCAGTGCAAAAACAGATACAACAGCAGTCAGTCAGTGGGGTAAGAAATGTTTAACAGAGTAGTCTACGGTTCAAATTAAGTGTGTATTTATTCTGCATGCAAGCTTACTTAGTCAGTTTTTGCTGACTAAGTAAGTTTTTAATATATTCATGCATGTGGATTAGTGAGTTATTACATTTTTCCAAGGCAGATTTGTCACACCATGTGTGTGTTATGTAGTTTATAAAGGTTCTTTCAATCTGAGGGCAGCCCGGTCTACCTTCAAAGGTTTTTTAATCACTTGTTCTTCTGCTACTGTAGCAACTTTCAAATTAATAATCGGAAGTTATTGTTGCTACTTGTAATATTTTTACTTTGCTGTTTGTGCCTGTTGTAGTTTGTCTTAACCTGGAAATATCATTTTTGCTAGACAGAAAAGAACACATTTGCCATCTGTTTAACAAAATGAAACTTTTGTTAAAAAGTTCTCCACAGAAACACATGAAGCATTGATCTCTAATGGCTAAAACATTGTTGGGGTTTAATGACAACAGAGCCTGAAATTCTGGCTCCATTGTATGAATCACATTGGGATGTGAGCATAAGGACATGCTCAGTTCATCAAGGTCAGTTGCACATGTTTTCAAAAGATTATAAGATAAAAAGAATAAATGTTGTCGTAGCTTTACTTTGGGAAAATGTCTGATTTCCATCATAATAACAATCAAATGGCTGCCCTTATAAGTGGAAGAAACCTTTAAAATCTGAAATACCACTTAATAATGCAAAATTGGAGCAAAGGAGAGGAATGTATTAGAGTGAGTGTCCTCTGGCAGCCTAAACATGCAACAGCATCTAGAACTACAAAGAGATCAGGATAACATAAGCCAGTCTAATGATAAGCTTTATCCAAAAGGAAAGATTTAAACCTTTTAAAGCTTTTTAAAGTAGACAAGGTGTCTTCCTCATGGACTAAAACTTGCAGCTGGTTCCACAGGAGAGACACCTGATAACTAGATCTGAGTCTCCAGTGGAGCGGCCAGATTCATCTCCATCAGAATATTCTGCACGGCTCTTCTCTGTTTTTCGTGCTCATTTTATGTCTAGCACTAGCCACTCCATGCTGTGCATGGCATGCAAGTGATTTGATTGACAGCAGACTGAATTCGTTGACTGGCCCATGATTTACGTCACTGCAAACTCCAAGCAACATGTCAACCACCGAAGTGGAACGCGGACATGCCGTCTGCTACCAGAGAGCTGCTCAGAGTGGAGCTCTATGATTCTGAGTTCAATCATGATCAGCACCGGGAACACATGCGTCAACCTTTGGAGTGGAGTGACCGTTATTGAGCCGTCCTGTGAGCAGCACATTCTGAAGAATGGGTAGCAATGAAAAACTGAGAAACGGAGCAGCTCTGCTCAGCATTCGGTCAGAGCTGCAGGTTAGCACTGACTGGAGTGAAGCACCGGAAATACATAGAACTACTTAGGTGTGATGTGCATTTTATTTTTGGCTTGAAATTCAATAAAGGGTTAGAGTTATATCTCTTGACTGCATTACCTAAACATAATAGATTTACAAAAACTGCCAGAATATAGATACAAATATGATCTCTCTTTTTAATTTTCCTCAGAACTCTTCCTGCAGCATTTTGGATCAGCTGAAGGCAGAAATCTACTCTTCTTTGTTTTAACTCATCAAAATATCTGTTTTTTTTTTTTTTTTACCTGCTACGTTTTTTAATTGACTACTGACTGCTAAAAAGGTTTATAAGACATGATTTCAACCAGAAGTTAAGTTATTCAGCCATGGGATTGTAGATCAAAGCAAGACCTAAACTTAAAATAGCATGAAGTACCTCCATCTAATCATAGTTCAATGTTGCTGGGTCGAATTTCATTCACATAGAACGGTGCTCTGCCTTTAGCAGACTGTGTGTTATCAGGATTAAATAATATATATACATACATTATACATATAAACACCTGGAAGAATAAAGAGCTGCAAGGAAGAAAGAGGAATGCTCTTTTCTCTGTGCTTAGCTCATCTTTCATGAATGAAGTTGACCTAACCCCATGTGTTTGTGTGTGTTGGTGTGTGTTTGTGTGAAGTCTCCATCCTGGCCTCAGCACTGAGGTTGTTTTGATCAGCAGGCAGGGTGGCAACCACTGGGTTTTCTTCTGTCTTGTTTTTCAATCAGTTAATGCTCACGGCATATCCTTACTGCTATTGTGCTGATGTAGTTTTGCTATTCAATAGTAACAATAATAATAATAATATGTTACTAATAACGTACGGTAAATAAATCAGTTTGTCTTGTAAAATGCCTTGAGAAGATATTTGTTGTGAGCTGCTTCAATTGAATTAGAGTTGTATTTAAAACTGAATAATTCATATTCACATTACACAACTCTACTTGTTTTGCATTAGGGAAGGAATACAGTATGTTAGTCAATAGTACATCCAGCCTTATTCTTTTTTTGAGAAATGAACTAGCATCAGTGGTGCAGGGTGTGTGCCTCTTGTTTCAGTGTTTCAGTATTGCATGTTGGACAGAGCTGTATGTGTGTCCCTGACAGTGTGGGGGTGTGTGGGTGTGTGATTATATCATAATCTATTTCCATTGCACAACAAACACCAGGAATACCGTTCCAGATCAAAACCCTTTAGCAAATTTGTTCTCAGTCTAGAAAAAGTGTTGAGAAAGAATCTTAGGCTGTTTAGAAACACTAGTGCCTGCAACTTCTTTCTAAAAGTTAAACATTTACTGGATAAACCAGATGACTGACAGTTTGTCTTTCCTGTCAATAACTGAACAAATATTTAGTAATAGTATAACACTATACTGGTGCAAAATAGGTGACCAGCTATAAGATCGTCAGCAGTTTTTCAGCTGGTTCAGGATCATTTTGATGTGCTGAATCCAAAAGTCACATTGGTTTTGTTCAATCAGGTCAACTTTCTGGAATATGGATGCAGCGTGAGCATCAAAATGCAGGACTTGTTCTCACATCTGGAGAATCTGGGATCCATGAGTGATGAGTAGGGGGAGAGATTCCTTCAGGACAGAAAAGAGACAGAAAATTTTGCACAATGAAGATGCAATGTTCAATTTACATGTACTTACCCTGATCAGTGTTTTATCCAATTTACAGAAATACAAGTTTGTAACATTTAATGAACACATTCTGTTAGAATTCTTTTTTTCTCCTAAAGCCTTTTTTGAATGAGAAATGTGAATGGAAATGAACTGATAATGTCACAAAAATGTCATCAATTTAGTCAGATCAGATTTCTCTAAATCAAGTTAGAATAAAAACCAGACCTGATTGAGAAAAATGGATGTTATTTCTAAATTCAGTGGTGCAAAATAGTCCTAATTCAATTGAAAAAAACATAGACAACTTCCAAAAATACTTTTTGGAACCCAATGTAATCACTATTTCTGAGAATGTCTTTGCATCTCTGTTCCACATAGTTGGTTAACTTTTGGCACCTGTCACCAGAATGACAGATCACTTTCCACGGTTCCTCTGTGGTTCTTGGTTTTCCCTCAAAAACAACACCGATGTCACTCGCAGTTCATCTGCTGGACTAAGCTCTGCGATGGGGCTCACCACACCACTCTGTTAATCTTGTTGGCTTTGAACCAAACTGCTCATCCCTTGTAGTTTTGAAGATATTTTCTTGTTAAACATTCATTTCAAGAGTGTTTCCCTCTTTAACATAAGTCATAGTCATGACTTTAACAGTTTCAAAGTGTTCAGACTGATAAATAATCCCTGGTACATGAAAAATGATCCACAGAGCACAGAATGAGAGTATATAAGATGATACATGAGTCAACATGCCTTACAGTTTACTGAAGCTTAAATTTGGTGTTTGGAGGACATCTTACTGTTTGTGAACTATAATCTAAAAAAGGTTATTGAAGTTATGCAAAATTTGTTATAATTAATCATCACCTCAGAAGAAACAGCTGTGAAAAACAGCCATAGAATGTGCTTAGTGTAAAAGTAAGAAAAGATTAGAAACAAATAAGATCATGTATTAAAACAGATAAAAAGACACGTATAGAAATAAATGATGAGACCAATGGAACAGTACAAGGGGGGAGTTGATGTAGGTTGCCAGGGAAGAGAGACTCATTCACTGTCTGCTGGCTGCAGGCCAGAGGAGGAGACAGAGAGAGTTGTCTGTTTGAAGGTTAAAGGAGGACAAGAGGAGAAGAAAGGGTGAGGGAGGAAAGGAATGATAGAAATCAGAAGTGGTTGCAGAGAAAGGACGGAGAAAAAGAAGAAAATAAAGAAAAAACGACTGTTAAGAAAAAAAGGGAGGACTGATAAAGACATGAAGCAAAAGACAATCTGAAGTAATTTCGTGTCTCCAAGGTGGCAGCAGCTTTTACACCATTAACACTTCCCACTGTGAGAGTGGGTGTGGGTGTGTCTGGGTGTGTGTGCGTAGGTGTGTGTGTGTGTGTGTGTGTGTGTGTGTGTCTGCTCCTGCCAACTCTTTAACAGGGGATTGCTGCTAATTTCAGAGCTAATACTGAACTGTTCCACACCGCTGAACCCGGGGAGGAGAGGGAGGAGGAGGAGTGGAGAGGAGGAACAGGAGGACATATGGATCAAGTGAAGGAGAAGAATAAAAGTCCTGGCTGATGAGAGGAAAGAGAAAATATGTAAAAGACATGAGCTACAGAAGAGAAGGACAATGAGTTAAAAAAAAAACAAACAGGAGAAACTGGAGGATGATCAAAATAAAAGACAAACTGAAAAGACATTAAATTATTATTAAAATGTAGGGTAGGTATAATTTGGAAATAATTGTAATAATAATTCTAAATCAATAATTCTGAAGACTGTGGTCCATTGGACAGTTGAACCTCAGATTCAGAAGTGTGGTTGTCATCCTGGACCAGTTCTTGACCCTCAGCAGGGTCCTGGAGGGACCATGGGGTTCACCCAACCAGTTTTCACATTTTATAGACCTGGAGATGACCAGTTTATAACTGGAGAGAATTTCTAGGTGGTGCCTAATTGATGAGAGGATCTGTTAGGTGGCCTTAGATTGGGTCTCTACTTTATGCAGATGATGATGCTCTCTTGGCTTTGTCAGACAGTGATCTCCAGCAGTTCGCAGCAGAGTGAGAAGCAGCCAGGGTGAGAATCAGCCCCTCCGAATCTAAAGTCTTGAGCCAGAAAAAGGTGAAGTGCCTTCTGTAGGTCGGGAAAAGGGTCCTGTCCCAAGTGGAGCAGTTTATATATGTTTGTGTTTTGTTCAGGAATAAGGAAAATACAGGGCAGTGGATCAATAGGTGAATTGCTACAGCATTTTGCTGTGATGTCAGCACTGTACCAGTCTGTCGTGGTGAAGAGATAGATGAAGTGATGGGGCCTGCCCAGAGAACCTCCCTGGTGAGACCCAGAGGTGTGGAAGGGACTGTGTCTCTCTGCTGACCTGAAGGGAACTGGCCCAAGTGGCCGGGGAGAGGGAGGTCTGGGCACAGAGGGAGGTCAGGGCCTTATGCTGTTGCCTCAAACTGACTCTAGACTAATGAGAAGGTAAGGATGGATTGTAAATTAAATAACTAAAATTGACAAAACAAATGACATAACTGTGATAAACTCTGGTATCACTCTGAATGGAACTCTGTTCTTTGGTCAGCCAATACTAAGCCTGGGCCTTTTGGGCTATTGTAAGATAAATTATACATATTCTGAAAACCACTCTGTGCTTACTTTGAGAACCTTGTTGTACTTTGTGGTGTTATTAACTCAGTACATTAAGACAACTCAGTATTTAAGACATTAAAGTTGACTCACTGATGAGTCATCACTTTTCAGTAACTTTACAGTAACCAGTAACTCCTGTACGTAGTCAGCGGTAGGTTCGATTCCAGCTTCTCTCCACATGTCGAGAGGTCTTTGGGTGAGACTCTGGACCCCAAGATGCCCACCAGAAAATATCGGAGGGCTGATGGGTTGATGTGTAGAAAATGCTTTGCCTGATTGTATTATGTTCAGTTGACAAGCTTTTTATCTATCAATACATAGTCAGATCCCTGTACAGGGTTGGAAGATCTCTTCATTGATCATTTTTTTATTTTAAAATATTATTGACCTGAGACATGCAATCTTTCTTGCACAATGACAATACAAGGGATTCTGATTCCAAATTATTTGTGAGGGGGAACTTAAGATCGCTAATGTCTTCATGGAAAAAAATATACAAAATAAATAATTTGCAGCCTTTTCATTCAGTTGCCTTATTGAAATATGAAAAGCCAGCAGCCAGTGATTGATTTCAAAACATCCCTTTTAGCTTTGGATTTATTAATTTGCTTCATTATTTGTATTTGTTTTGTTTCTGTTGGTGGTTTGACATAGAAAAGTATGTCACAAAGCACCGGTACCCTAAAGCCATTAGTTCATATTAATATTCATACTTTGTAATTAATACTCTGAGCTTATATCCATAAAGTTCACATTATTATCCCCGTAATATTTATTATCTCATTAGTCAGAGGAGCTTTGGTTAATTGTGCTGTGTGGAACAATAATGAATGTGTGCCTTAAAGTTGGAGATAACTGTTGCCATGAAATTAAATGACACAATGTCTGGAAGCAAAAATGGATGTTGTAAAAATTCTGTGAATTTTCATATAACTACTTAAATGGTCAGACTATAAAAAATATATATATTTAAATTTCCTGGATTTATTTGACTAAATAGGGCCTTCATTATCTTAGCTGGATTTTGACTTGGATTTTGAATCCATGAAAGTTATAAATCTTACAAAAAAATGAAAAACAAAAATGTTCATTATAAACATAAAAATATATCTTTCCACTGGAAAAGCACTTTAAAAGACATTAAGACATTCAGTTTATAATTCATCTATATTAAACCTCCTCTGCATTTGTTCTATTGATGTGAAAAATAAGCTTACAAATATAAATAGTTCAGTGATGCATCTTGTGAATCTGAACACAGACTAAACCTTCTTTACATTCATATTAAATTCATTGTGATCTTAAGTGGGCATGTAAAGTAGCTATTGGGGAATAATGGAACAGTCCTTTATCATCATCAGTTCTATAAAGAATTGTGACTGTCAATGGGTTTGTAGGTGAAGAAAGGAACAGCAGATGTTTCTGCCTAAATCCTGTCTATGTAATGGCATCCACTGATGTTTAAACATGGTTCAAACTAGAATAAGTGTTAGCATAAATACATACACTTTAGCAGCTATTCAGTCCAGACAGGCGGGGACTGAGTAGATCGCTAATGTCTTTATGCTAGACAGTAACAGTGAGATTAAAAAAAAGCAGATGAGAAGATTGACTGGCATTAAATCATAGCCTATTTCAGTTATTGTATACATAAATTTAGGCATGGCACTATAACAGGCTGTTTTTTTGTTTGTTTGTTTGTTTGTTTTTTTCAAATATGATATGTGTGTGTGTGCATGCGTATGTGTGGTTATGTGCATGTCTGGGTCAGTGGTTATTTTTCTATCCCATTTGTACATTTGTATGTGGTGTGCATGTAGGTCTATGAAATTCCTGAAACTGCATTTACACATGAACCTTTGACAGTCATCATTTAAAAACATTTAACATCAATATGTAAAAATCTGCTATGTTGCATTTTTTTATGTCATATTTGTCCCATTAGAAATAATAAAACATATGATATAAAGATGAAGAATGCATGAAGTGCTCCTATTTTGTCTTTCTTTTGAGTAGAAAGAACTTGTTTATTTCAGTGGTAAAATTGTCCCTTGTTTCCTTTACTCCACGCTGAAAAGGGTTTGAAGGATTTTCTTGTCTTCATTTCGATATTATTAAGGATTTACAAGACTGAGGTCTTGCAATTGCCTTTTAGTCAAACAATTAACAAGTTCCATATTAGGTAATTTACAAAAATGGAGCACGTGGGTGAATATGTAGGGGACAGAAGAGAGATTTGTATTTCTAAATGAGCAGAACAGATGATGCTTTTATTCTGAAAAGAGCAAACTTCCTTTTTCATTAATGAGACTAGCCGAATGTCTGAGAGATCAGAAGTAAGAAAAGCTGATATTGTTCCAAAACTACCCGAAATCATACTGAAAGTAATAACTAGTGTTCACATCATTGTAGTTATATTGAGGCTACTATTAACAGCGGACAGATTGGTAAAAGTGATTAACAGCCCACAATCTGTGAACATCTTTCAATCAAATCCTCCCTTTCACAGTCTGACTTGAATCTAAGTCAAATTATTGTACATTTATAATCAATACAAGATGCAGCTCAGTTCTGTTCCTCTCTTAGTCTGAGCCTCACAACTTTACTTCATTTTTGTCCCATTGGGATTTCTTTATTTTATTTGGCTCTTTTCATCAGTAGCTATTTGCCCTTCTTCTTTTCTCTCCTTCTTCACTGTCGTTTCATACTTCTCTGTACGTAGATTGCTTTTGGCACTCCCCTGATAAGTGATCACACACATATAGTGAATAGTGGTGTCATCACCATGGCAATGTCAGCAGGCGGGCCTTAATGCAAAGTGACACTTGTTCTCTGCCTTCCTTTCCCATCACTATGGAAGCAATTACCCTCTTTCTGAAGGGCCTTTTGTCTCATTTTGTGTGTGTGTGTGTAAGTGTGTGTGTTCTTGTTCTGGCTGGAGTTGACAGGGTGGAATCTTGGCTGTGGGTCATCTGATTGGTTGTATTGAAAGATGTGGCTTAAAAGAAGAAAACAAGGGGAAGAAAAAGTGCATCGCAGGAGGACAGAAGCAAACTGAGGTTAGAACGAAGTCAATTTTTTGTTTCATTTTCTCTTTGCAACTCTTTAAACATCTGTCCTTCATTCCTTTTTCTAATAATACTATTTGCCATTTGTGAAGAAACAAGAAACAAATTAAATTGTAAATCAATTAGTCTGTCAGTCTGTCCATCTGTCTATCTATTGGACCGGATAGGCTGATGCAGCAGTCTAGCAGAGGCCCAGACTTCCCTCTGTCCAGCTAATGGTCCAGCTCCTCCGGGGGAATCCCAGCGTGTTCCCAGAGCACCAGAGAGACATAGTCCCTCCAGTATGTCCTGGGTTTCTGGGCAGGATGTATCCTGAACACCTCACCAGGGAGGCGTCCAGGAGGCATTCTAACCAGATGCACAAGCCACCTCAACTGGCTCCTCTACTCTCAGTCCCTCCTGGATGGCCGAGCTTCTCACCCTACCTCTAAGTGTGAGCCCTGACACTCTGCAGAAGAAACTCACTTCTGCCACTTGTATCAGGGATCTTGTTATTTCGGTCACTAACCAAAGCCCATGACTATAAATGATGGTAGGAATGTAGCTGACCGGTCTCCATGCCGTGATAGACTAGACCCCACATCACTCCAGATGACACACCAATCAATCTCCGTCTTCATTTTTCCCTCATTTGCGAACAAGATCCTGAGATACTTAAACTCCTACACTTGGAGTAGAATCTGGTCCCTGTCCCAGAGAAGGCACTATACCTTTTTCCACCTCAAGACCATGGCCTTGGATTTGGAGGCATTGATCTTGATCCCAGTCGCTTCACATTCAGCTGTTCCACAAGCAGGACGAAAATCACACTGCTCTTCCTGAATCCGAGGATAAACTATGTGACTGACTCTCCTCTCCAGAACCCTTGAATGGAATTTACCAGGGAGCCTTAGGAGTTTGATCCCCCTATACTTAGAACACACTCTACAGCCCGCTTTTGAAAAGGGAGACCACGACCGCGGTCTGCCAATCCAGGGGGAACCACATTATGTTACATGTTACAGCCTTATTCCTTATTCCTGTTGTATTAAATTAATCTTTTCTCAAAATTCTGCACACAAATATAAGTCATTCTGCTAGAGCTCCACCATTCCTCCGTGGAGATAGGAGAACCTTCCAGAAGGACAACCATGCGTGGATCAATACATCAGTCAGGCCTTTATAGTAGAGTGGCCAGGCAAAAGCCATTGTTTAAAAAGGCTCATGCAGCCTGTCTGGAGTTTACCTAAAGGCTCCTGAAGGACACTCAAACCTAGAGAAACAAAATGTAAATGCCAGGTGTCATGCTTGGATAAAATCAGGCATCACCATCAGGATCACCAGGCCAATACCATCCCTACAAACCTTCAAAACCCAACCTAACCATTGTAATCATACGTCATACCTGTTACTGTTACAGAAAATGATTTGTTAAAAAGACTATACAGTACAGACCAAAAGTTTGGACACACCTTCTTATTCATTGAGTTTCCTTTATTTTCATGACTATTGACATTGTAGATTCACACTGAAGGCATCAAAACTATGAATTAACACATGT